>JABAKA010008255.1:0-11484 GCA_018857285.1 Termitomyces sp. Mi166#008 | reverse complement strand
GGGAAGGAACTGTACAATACACAAAAGCCACAGCCAGCCACAGAGAAGGCCTAAAGGAGCAAATCTCTGAAAATGATTAAACTCTGGAAATTGCCAGACATTGTGGATCTGCTGGGTTGGGAACTTGTCTGAATTATATACAGAGCAGGATTGAAGCTAGAGGGCTGAAAATAGGACCAAAAGGAAGGACTGAAGAAGGAGAATAAAGGAAAATCATAGCGAGGCAGAGAGGTGAAAGGTGGAGAGAGATAGGTCCCCTGACATAGGCAGAGTGTTGATGAAGTAGTGTGATTGAGTTTTTGATTGCTTGATTGGGGAGGCATTGGTCAAGAAGACAAAGCTGCTGCTAATGTTGATAATAAGCTGCGGAGGTAAGTGACCTCACCTCTATCATTTTGACATATCCAGTGATGTGAATATGCAGAAAAAACATAAATACTTGTCATTGGATGTTGCATTTGCTATGGAAACAATACTGTAAGATTTAAATGGCTGTATACAGCAAAATGAGTACATTGAGGAGTAAAAGAAAAGATCATACCTCGTAAGAGTTATAACCAGTATTTGGTCCTCTGGGTGGCTAATTATGAGCACAGTCAGTGAGCAATTGCTTTATCTTCAATGTAAGGATGACTCACGTATGATCTTGATTGTTGATTAATGTCATTCATAGTCTCAACAGGAAAGAAAGAAGAAGGATTATAATTGGTGGTCAAATTAATCATGACTTGAAAATGTATCTCAGCCAGTTTTAATTGTATGAAAATTCTGTCTTGGGAATCTCTTCCCCTTACAAAAAGGAGCATTTTGGCAAGACAACTAAGAAAAAAGATTTCGTTGTCACATTTAGGTGGTGACTAAGTGAACGGCACCATAGCTAGTTGTGTCGCTTTGAATGAAGGGACGACTATTTCTAGCTGGTTTGGATTTGAATGTAGATGACTCTCAGAACAATGATGGGAGCAGCAACCATGTAGATTAGCTAACATGTATATTAGTGTAATGAATACAAGTTGTATACCATGAGAAATCTATTCTGGATGTCGGGCAACGCGATGACAGGCAAGAGAAAGAGCAATGGTGGGTGAAGGCACGGGTCAGGGGATATACCTAATTTGGGAAGACAGATCGGTGATTTTGGTCAACCAGAAAAGGCAAGGGAGGGGAAGGGTTGCTCATCCCATGGCCAACAATGAGGAGCAAGAGAGCCCGAACCATGAATAAAAAAGGAATGAGGCGGCGACAGGAAGGACACACTAGAGTTTGATGTGTTATGAATGAGAACAAGTTTTGCAAAAGGGTCTAGTAAATGAGAAGAAAATTTGCGAACTCCCCTCGATGGTTAGAAGTAGTGTTTGCAAAACATTGTTCTGCTACAACAGGTTTTGCAAAATACTGGCTGTGACAGGTGAGTGTCCCACACCATAGGCCATTACCGCTGATGATCCCTCCCTCCCTGCCTAAGCTCAAGCTCAGTGCTTCTGTCGTTACCCAAGCCCAGGAAGAGTTGGGTCAGCGATCATCACCGGTATCATTGTTTTCGCCATTTCCTTTATGCTATATTCTTATCGGTATGCTTAGTATCACCGATACACAATTTGATCATGAAAAACGCGGCTATGTAAGATACCTGAGGGTAGGATATCTATGCCGGCGGCGTCCTGTAGTAATATATACCCGCCATAGTGCAAAACATACTTCATGGCCATGATAGATAATGGGATGATACTAATGTTCCAAGTAACTCGTCTAGTTGTCCGCGCTCTTTCGAGGTCACCTCGATACGCGCTGCAAGTTCCGAAGGTAGCGGCATCGCTCGCTCATATCCAATGATTGAGACGTCGACACCCTGATTCTTGAATGCAAGGCTCTTCGGACTCAAATTACCATGTGCATAACCAGCTTCATGGACTCTTCTAAGCAGTTCTCTAAATCCTAGCCTATGTCATGTATAAACATCAGAATGATATCTCTGTAAGAAAATCGGATACAATCTTACTTACATTTGCTCGTCCGATATCGCGTAACTTGAAGCATCCACCACCGCCCTAGTGTGCTTCTGTCTTTTGACCTTTCGACGATGGCGCTTCTCTTCCCGTATCTTGACTTCCTCTAAGAATCTTTCAAGTGTTGAGCCCATATCCTCCATGACAAGAACTGCAAAGGATTTGCCTTCTTCCAGCTCGTTCCGATTGTAGAAAAGGCCATACACCTGTGGAATGCCTTTGATCTTGCCAGTTTCATTGAGCTTGCAAAGGATGTCGTGTTCATACTTCAACAGTTCAATATCTCGAGCTTCTGATGCGCTCTTTATGACTAAGACAGGATGATGAGCGCCTTTGAATTTCGCAGGAAGGAGCGTCCCATGGATCTTCAGCGTTCCACGGCATACACGTGTTCCGTAAAATGGCTCATATTTTACGTTCAGATGGAATATGGCACCAGGATCAGGAGGAGTTTCTTCGAAGTCGTGATCCGCGGAATGACGAGGTCTAGGCGCCAGAATTATGTTCTCCATGAATGTCCAAATTGGGATCCGAGATGAGGAAGACTCGGAGACCTGACTCAGAGGAAGGGAGCTTTCCCGTGAGGCGGCTGAATCGACCTGTGATTCAGACATGATATATGGTAGCGGAGAACTTTCTCGTGATGTTACGGTAAGCGATTCTTTGGTCTGTCGATGATACAAGTCTTTGGTGAAAGGAAAATGACGCAAACGTTCTGCTGGCTGTATTTTGAGCCATGGGCGCCGCCGAGCTTGTTCCAAAAGTATCTCGCGAGCACCCTATGTCCAGTTTATAAGAGTTGAAGGAAGACTACAACATTCCTTACCTCTATCGACTTGTGTTTAAGGTCAAGAGCCTTGTTGTCTGTCATTGGATTCCAAGTCCTTGGCGTGGATTGGATCAGTAAACGCGCACGATCCTCGGCATCACGGATTGCAGCAATCATAAGTCCTGTGTGGATTTTCATGTAATTTTCGCATTTGTGAATCTCGATAATATCTGATATGTAGAGGGTTTGGGTGAGCCTATCTCTTATGCAGATGATTTCTGTGTTGCCCGTGTTGATGACCATGAACGTGGCATCATGGCGCACCGCTTCTGCCCATGCCTAGAGAATATTTAACCTGAACATTCGCCCTAAAGCAATGATCTCGTTACGAACCTGCTGTAGAAGATCCCTCGAAGCCTTTTTAAATCTCGACACCTGCTTCAAGGGACGGCGAGTCTGTCCACGTGGAAGTTGAGGTATTAAAATGGACTTGGAGCCGATTTCGAGATCAGCCTCGTCCGATTCCACAATCACTGTATCCTCCGCCTGGCCCTCAGTCACTGTGTCCGACCCTTCTCCATCATCAATATTCTTTCGCATCCTTGAATGTTTAGCCTTCTTGGCCTTCTTAGCAGCCTCCTTTGCATCCCTTTTGGCCCGATTTGCTTCCAAGATCCGTTCTTTCAACAAGATCTTTCGCTCTGGAGAGTCCCTGGCTTGCAAATAAGCAGCACAGGGAGGGTTTTTTGCATCCCATCCCATAGGAGACCAAGTGTTTACATCATTAGGATGCTCGGCTTGACACTGCCAGGGACCAAATTCACAAGTTGCCCAAGGGAACGCTCCTTCAAGAAATCCGTTAACAGCGCCTTCCATGGTAGATATCCCACTTTCGAGAATGCTAAAATTGAGGTTCTTGAACTCCCAAATTGCCAGAACAGGAAAATAGTCGAAAACCAATTGCTGTTCAGGAGTAAGAGAGGAACCTTTTTCTTCAAAGATGTTGAGGAAGCCATCTGCAACTCCTTTATTCTTGGCTCCAGAACCTTCCTTCTTACTCGGGGCACGAAAGGTCCACTGTAAACACCCTGCAGACCAGGATTCATGCCCATATGCCAAGGTCCCTGCAACAACCAAGCATCCCTTCGCGACCGTCGCGCGATATAATCTCTCGACATCACTCTCTCTCTCAATTTTTTCCAACTCGTAGAGGTCGAACCATTTGGCAAGTCTGTCTGGCGAGGGGAACACGTCCGAATCAGCAGGGAGATCTCTACGGTAGTCGTCTAGAGCTGCCTGAGCAACAGATGCGAGGTCTTCTGGTATCTTCTTCAACTTCACAACGTGCATGAGCCTGTAATCCTGCAGAAGGTGTGTGTCGAAGTCCAGAGGTATGCGAGTGTTAGTGCTGCGCGTGTGTGTGCCTCCAGATGTAAGCTTCGGGCATTTGAACTTAAAGAATGCCCGGACATTGTCCAGAGCAGTCACAACAGGAACATCGGAAGAGGGTGGATATGAGACAGGGTCAGAGAGCGATAAAGAAAGCGGGGCTGTGGAAGGAATCCGTCGCCTCTTTTTGCCTCTCTGTCGGGAGTTCCTGTCATTCTCGGCGATGCCTTCATGAGTTGTGGCAATATCAATGGAAGAGTGAGAAGACGACGCAGCAGTATAGTTCGACGGAGTCAGTGTACTGTCGGGTTTCTTGGAGTCCTTGGAGCGCATCGTCCAATAATAAATGGAATGACCTTACATTCAAATGACCGCCTT
Organism: Termitomyces sp. Mi166#008; assembly: GCA_018857285.1. Classification (NCBI taxonomy): domain Eukaryota; kingdom Fungi; phylum Basidiomycota; class Agaricomycetes; order Agaricales; family Lyophyllaceae; genus Termitomyces; species Termitomyces sp. Mi166#008. The sequence goes on along the minus strand of JABAKA010008255.1, from coordinate 6,942 downwards.
AAATACATGCATCCAAGCAATATCGTCAATTGACTTGCACAACAATAGGCAGCTTGTACCGGAATCGGAGGAAAGTCCGTATGTATGAAGCCTTTGTTTTTGGTTGAAGGTACAATAAACGCACAGCATCAGGCGTATCCATGTAGACTGGACAACTAAGTAGGGACTATTATCTCGAGACAAATAAACGCACAACATCAGGCGTATCCATGTGGACTGTGGGAAGCTAATTAAGGACTTTGTTTCGAAAGGACGAGATGGCGTCTCCTGGACGACTCTGCTTGATGAAATGCCTAAGTTGCCTCATGAGTCAAATCAATCAACCTTGAAGCAAAAGTACGTACAGTCCAGACACAGAGGGGGACATAGTTTCCTGCTTATGAAGGTCCATGAGAGCCATGTTGCATCATTAGTGTGGACCCATATATTCGGTGGTGTGCTCGATTTCGGAACGAAGAATCAAATGATCAATCGATCACCGGCACCTGCCATAGAATTCCCAATATGCAAAGCAGACTCGACCCGCAAAGGGCAATCTCTCACGACGTTTCGAAAGTGCTTGTTGCGAATTCGGAATAATGCTCAAGTCCACTGAACACAACCGATACGAAATCAATCCATCATGAAGTGATTGGTATCATTGCTTGGATGTCAAGGGTATAGCCACCGGCAAAGGTCACTTTGAGTAGAGTAAGTATCACGAAAGATCTTTTGACACGTTGCTGGGAGGAGAGCTTGAAGGACCCCGCTGTAAACTTGAAGAGCACTCTTGTCAAAGAAAGTGACTAGCAGTCTGTTGTAAAGCTTGGAGTTGTACAGATACATCAGGTAGTGAGGGCTTAGATGCGGCTGGTCACGTATGAAAGCAATTTTGATCACAACCAGTCGTTATCAACCAATTTCAAGGCTAGGTGCCGTCGCGTCGCTGCGCCGCCTCGAACCTTGCTCCCTAAGGATCATTTGTGAGAAAGACAATCCTTAGACCCAAAGAAGCAAATACCTCCAACTCGAAGGTAAACCAGACGGGTCGTGGGTTCACGTATTCGACAAGAACTCGTATACGCTGTCTTTCCACTTTGCATCATTAGGGAGCAGAATGGGAGCACATACATTGATTCCGCGAATATCTAAGAAAAAACATTGTTCATCAGTCATCAAACAAGGAACTAGAATGAAAAATTCGTAGTGTTCTATATAATTTAGAGCGCCTACATTCCTGAGCGACAGACCTTCAAAATACATGCTCAGAATATAACCATCGGTGTTTCGTGTTGAAGCAAGCTTCGCACAGCCCTGTCGAAACTCTGTTGGATAGCGAAATGCTTTGATTGTGGTGTATTAAGTAGAAGGCATTCCAGTAAAATATTATATAGCCTGAAGAAAATCAGCAACCATTGGCGTCCGAGAGGGAAGTGGACTCACTTTTGGCGCCAAACTGACGATCTTACCCCACCCCTTCATCCGTAAGTCTGCACTCACAATACCACCTATCCGTGTCCCTAGCATCTCTCTCTTGTTATTCAGCAGCACGGCAGCGTTGTCATCGAAGCGAATCATCCGCCCATCGGGTCTCCGTACGGCCTTTTTTGTACGAACGATGACGGCACGTCGTACATCGCCTCTTCGTACCTTGACGGCAGTCACAGATGCCTGAGCAGCAGAAGATACGGGTCTTGCGCGCTTGACGACGCAGACAATCTCGTCGCCAACGGACCCCCAACCATTGTTTACTTTTTGCTTGAGGATATTAACGCACTCGACCACGAGGGCACCAGAGTTATCTATACACTGCATCCTGGTAAAAAATGAACCATTAAGGGACCTCTGGAACGTACGTTGAGGGTGGACTTGAGCCCAATCATTGCTTAGCCCGTGGTGGCCGTCGCCCGTGAAAAGTGGAGTGGAGTGTTTCCCACGCTAGTGCTCCTCGTAAACCCCGCGTCAACCCTCCCTGTCTCTCCTCTCCCATCTCCTCGTCATCGTGGATATTCGCAATCATGGTCCTCTCGCGCCGTGGAAGTGGCAGCATTACGCTCGCGTCGGGTCAGACGCTGGCCCTGCACCACAGAACACAAGATGAGGAGGACCTGCCTCATGCGACCAAAAAGTATGCCTCATGAACGCGGGATCCATGTTCTGTAGCATATCTGATTGATTCTATTCAGGACGATGGCGGATCACCTTAGGAAGTATGAGAGCATGTATGTCGCGCAACCCATCGGGCAATATGGGTATTGATGCGTCACACTTCAGCTTCACGCTTACCCCTCAACGCATGCGTATGATTGTCGAGGCATTCAAGGAAACCCTCGAACTTGGCCTTGAGAAACCAAAACAAGTCGTGGTATGTATGCTGTGGTCTTCAATCATGCTTTATATATCTTTTGTCTTATGGATCACTGTATCATCGTCAATGTGATTCATCCTGATCTTGTGTCTTTCGCCCCTCAAAAGCCCCTTTTGACATCACATTATATCCCCCTCTCATGAGCGATGACATCTCCATCGAGCATTATGTGCCATTAATTTTTTTCATTCTATTTCTCGCTGATATCTACTCGATTTCATCCGTGCTGACAATGAAGTGCGCCACAGCCCATGATCCCCACCTACGTGTTCGGATTCCCTACCGGCAAAGAAGCCGGTGATTACCTCGCTGTAGACCTTGGTACGTCCTTCACGGCATGTCTATTGAGCTTTACGTCTCGTACTCCATCTCATACGTCATATAACCCGATTAACCCTCATACTTTCCAGGTGGCACGAATCTCCGTGTGTGCCTAGTGTCTGTGCAAGGCGAGGGCAAATTTGAGATCACGCAGACCAAGTATCGCCTCACAGAGGAGCAGAAACACGACGATGGCCAGAACCTTTTCGATTTTTGCGCCGAGTGTCTGAAGACGTTCGTCGATACAAACCTTGCTGAGGAGGAAGGTGGCTTGAACCTCAAACCAGGCGAGACGCTACCGCTGGGATTTACGGTAAGTAGTCGTTCATTTAAAGGCGATCTAACACCGACTGAGGTTATCCATGCTGGACAGTTCTCTTATCCTTGCACGTGAGCATAACTATACCTCGATTGGCTGAGGCCTTACGAGCTCCATTCCAGCCAAGAGAAAATTGATCACGGAGTGCTCATCCGTTGGACGAAAGGGTTCGGTGCGCCTAATACTGAGGGCAGGGATGTCGCCGAGATGTTCCGCAAATCTCTCGCAAAATACGTTCGTTGATATCTTCCTCTTCCCGTTCAATCATGATTCAACAGGTTCGCGCTTTTTAGGAGCTCCCAGTGACAATGACGGCATTGATCAACGACACGACAGGGACGCTCATTGCTTCACACTACGTCAATCCTAAGACGAAGATTGCATGCATCTTTGGTACGGGTTGCAATGCGGCCTACATGGAGCATGTCAAGGATATTCCTAAGATCAAGGATCTGGGTATCGATGGGAGTGCGGAGATGGCCATCAACTGCGAATGGGTTGGTATTCTTGCCATCATCTCTTTGTTCGTGGTAACTGATGGGACTTTCTATGATACGAATAGGGCGCCTTTGATTCGTTCGAGCACGAGCACCTCCCAAGAACGAAGTACGACGTGATCGTTGATGAATCGTCGAACAAGCCAGGAGAGCAGGCGTTCGAGGTAAGTAAGCCTTATCTGTCCGTACTTCAGTTGTCCAAATGAACAAACAGAAACTGATTTCGGGTCGGTATCTCGGTGAGATCATGCGGCTCGTTATCTGCGAGCTCATCGACGAGGGCGTGCTTTTTCTCGGCCAAAACACGTACAAGCTCGAGAGTCCCTACGTTTTTGAGACTGCTTTCTTGTCTCTTATGGAGAGGTATGCGCTCTTCATCTTCTCCTTCGCTCTTCCGTTTCGGTCATCCACCGTCTCATCGTCTTCGTCTTTCGTCGTCCCATATCCAAAATTCATGTAATTGACAGTTTTCCTACAGTGACCCCACCGACGAGCTCCTCATGATCATCGGCATCTTCTCCCACTTCTTTGCTGTGGAAACGACCCTTGCGGAGCGCCAGTTCTTCCGCGCTCTCGCGATGCTCATCGGACGCCGGGCAGCGCGCCTAAGCGCGTGCGGTATTGCTGCCATCGTCAGCAAGATGGGATATCTGGATGAGGGATGCTTGGTTGGGGCGGATGGATCATTGTATAATGTGTATCTGTTTCTCAATGGGGTTATGCTGTCTGTTTTCTGACGATGTGCATGCTCTTTGTCCAGAAATACCCTGGATTCGCGGACCGGATACACGAGGGACTTGTAGATATCTTTGGAGAGAAGGGAAGGTGTGTTATTGCCTCGATGATCTTCTTGATGTTATTCGGTGTACGCTGATCATGACTGTCTCTGCTTCAGGGGTATCGTGACATGTCATGCAGAGGATGGAAGTGGAGTTGGAAGCGCGATCATCGCTGGTACGTTATTCGATTTCGGCTCTTGTTGCGCGTTTGCTTAGTATATACTTGCAGCTATGACGAAGGCCAGAAAGGAGAGCGGGCTATACCTTGACGTTTAGACCCTTGTTGAAAATTGAATGGAAGATGAGGATTGGAGGTCCGAGACTGAAGATGACGACGATAATTGCCCCATTCGCGATACTACTAATCAGACTGTTGCACGATTTTACCCTGTATATGTTGTACGATACTTGGCTTATCCCTCTCTGATCATGTGTGTTTGTATTACTGCTAGTCCATTGTTACACACTGCTTGTTTGTCGTATATAGAGTTTTTTCAAAGTTTTTTCGAGATATCGTTTAACATCTGGAGATGAGGGGTGATACAAAATGAGGTTTCCCGTACACTTCGAATATTTTCTATGGATGCGCAGCGCAACCGTACAGGATGTTTCACTACGACTCGTTATTGAAGGGGCACATGGTGTAGTTGGTTATCACGCCCGCTTAGCATTTCGTTGTCTGCGGGCGGTGCCCGCTTCAACTCCGGGTGTGTCCACATATTTTAAGCATACATAGTTGATGTTTTTGAGCATGTTTGTTATCACCAAAATCAACTTTGTCTCTCATGTTGCTCTCACTTGGGTGTACTTCTGGTAAATGCAAGCACAACAGAAAGGTGGCTTGGAGTGAACATGTTGTTGATGGTCTTCATCACTTAGTATTTTCAAAGATGTCTTGGCTGCTGGCATGTTTGAATGCCAAGTTGCTGAGTGAATGTATATCTTGTTGATTCATGCAGGTCAGACTCAATCAGTATTTGAAGTGTTAGTATTGAATTCATCAAGTCATGCACTTTCATGCAACATCTTTGGAGGCTGCCTCACTTGCCTCTAACTTCTCCACTTCTGTTTAAAGCACAGCTCTTAATTTTAAATACAGTGAGCTTTCATCTGAACTTGAACTTAAATTTTCATTCATCCACTCTTCAATCTTATCTAAATGGACAAGAAGCTTAGAGACCTTGAATTTCTTTGTTGGCTCAGCAGCAGAAGACATTAACAGGTTTTTGGCCCAAACAAGCAGTTGAGCTTGCAACAAGAAGCCCAGCTGCAGCTGCAGTCAAAGTATTTTGGGTTGTTGCTTTACAGTGATTAGAAAGTATGTATAGTATGTCTACAAAAAATTATAGCAGTCAATATATGTACAATATTAGTATTAACTGTGAATAATGATGGTTAATATATATACATTGTAATTAGTAGCTGTGAATAGAGCAGAATTAGCAAGGGTATAATAGACTTATAATGAGGATAGTAAATGTGTGGAGGGGGTGAGTACACTGGATGAGGTAAGTATGGTGTGGGAATGTGCAGAGATGGGTGAATAGAGTGCTGTGAAGTAGTGTGAGATAATGGATGGAGATGATTGACAACATTTAAAAATAGCAGATTTGACTGGAGGATAGGAGGAAGCAGTGCAGGAGTAGAAAGCATGGTTGTGGGCACAGTATCAATGTTTGAATTGTTGGCTTCCATTTGTGGAGGAGTGAATTGATGAAAGCTTTAAAGCCTGTGGAATATCCTGAAAGTCAGCTTAGATTTTGAACTTAACACATCTGTAGAGGAGGCATTTAAGTCTCTCTGTTATTCTTGTTCCTTTCTCTCTGCCTTCTTGGCAGCTTTCAAGTCTTGCACTTCACACTTCCACTGCTCCTCTGCTATCCATACTACCTCCTGTTTGTGATGGTAGTGTGGTTAAACAGTAAAGTTGTAAGTTCTCAATTAAAAAAACTATCTATCAAATACAAAGCAAGCTCTTGATATATCAAGAATGAAACTGATGTAATCTATATAGAATGGGACAACAATGACTAATCTATATAGAATGGGACAACAATGACTAATGAGAATGGCACAACTCCTGGGAATTGATCTGATGACTAATTCTGACTAATTCTGACTAAGGCTGACAAAGATTTTGACTGTTTAGCTCTTTTTGCACTTTGAAATAGGTAGAATAAAAAATCTATGTATAGCAGACACTTTTAGTACATGTATACTATTGACTGATCATCTGTAAAAGATGCTCCAAGGTGTCTGTAGGTGGAGAAAAGGCCAAATGCTATATTGATGGCCATCAAAATTTCAGCTTTTTCCCTGTGGTGCATCATTAGCCATACTGGAGTTCTTTCTTCATTGGTTTTATGTATAATCCTCAAGTGACTAAAGGAATACTTAATTGAGAATATTGAAACATAACTGAGATATAAAATAAAAAAATTGAAAATAATAAAAAAGGTGGAATAGTTTATATTAATGTCTTGGGAGCTGAAAAATTATGCTCACAGGTGAAATTTAATTATTCTATCAGTGAAAAAAAGCCTAAAAAGCTGGAAAATTATAGAAAAGCAGGGGAAATGTTTAAGTAAGGAAGAAAAAAACTTAATGAGCTGAAAATTCATTGAAAAAAATTAGAGAAAATAGTGTAAGTAAGCATTGTCATCATCTAATCAAGGCCAC
>JABAKA010008254.1:0-11574 GCA_018857285.1 Termitomyces sp. Mi166#008 | reverse complement strand
CAGAAGAACTAACTTGTGGTTCATGCAGTAGCTAAATCAGACCGCTGATTGGTATTTGACTAGATACGTTGTGATGTACAAGAGAGTTATCTTAGCTAATATAATATTGGGCCATAAATAATGTCACTCTATGTGACAACTCCTAATATAGTCATTGTGATGTAATGACCTGGTTACAATGCTGAAGGCCCAGGATTGCAGCTCATAATACAGATAGTACAACAGCAATGTCTCATAACCTGTTAGAACTTTATGCCTGATACCTGTATGATATTATAAGTACAAACTAGAGTATGGCATTAGCAAGATTCTAGGTATATGACATTTAAACTCATCCTCAGTCATGTACAAAAGACTGAGGGCACTGTATAGTGGGTAGATGTATATATATAACTATAGGTGTCAGGGTCAATATATTAGACACTGAGAGAAAGAGAGGTGGACAAAGAGACAGGGTTGTGGTGCCAGACAATGGATGCAAAAAGTTGATGGTGGCCACATTAACAGGGTTCCAACAGGGAATGCATGGTTGAACTCTAAGTCTAACTCTGAGTCCAAGTCCAATACATTTTTTCTCAAGCTCAAAGTCTGGATCATGAAGTTTGGCAAGAGGAGAATCATTACTATGGCCTAAAGTGAAGTGATTTTCTGTAGATCTCTGAGCTTTAGCTTTTTGAGAATGGTGTTTCAGCTTAGGCATGATGTCTTTGAGATTCACAACAGGCTCCTGTAGGGACCCACTACTCTTTTTTTTCAAACCAAAAGAGTAGATTTCTTATATAATATGGGGAAATTGACATTGCATTTTTACACTGGTTGAACCTAGTTTCCTTCTGAAAGTAAAAAGCTGACTTGATACAGCCAAAATTGACCTCTCCAGAGACAGGTCAGGTTTATCTGTTCCACACTGTATACAAGGTGTTCTAAAGTGTTTCTCAACTGACTCATCATGTTCAAAAAATGTAGTTCAAAATTTATTGTTTTTGTCCAGTAATTAAGGCAGTTATGCATGCCTGAAAGGTGTCTGAGGAGTGAGTTTCAGTCATTTCACAAGAGAAAAGCATGTTATCTACGATAATTACTGCTTTGGGAAGTTATGCTAATGGTTATGTCATCATCACAATTCTAAAATAGGAAAATCACTGCCATCAAAATATGTATTCTGATTCTGATTGTGTTCCCGAACGGAAGTAAACAAAAAATCATCTTAATTTAATTCTGCTTGATTATCCGACTAGCTTCTGTTACAGAACAGGGGCCTCAGGCTCTCGTTCTTACTTAGCACCGCCGCATAATTCCTTTCCCCATTTCTACCGACCCTTCTCACCGCAACTCAGCACCGCACCGGACATATACCGATCACCAGGATAGCAGCTAATCCACGAGCTACACATGTAGCCGTATTTTCTTTCTTCCTATGTAGTCTCATCCCACTCTTTGGAGATCAAGGCAAGCTAGACCCTTGGTTGCAACAACAGATGACACACATATATACGATGACCACACAGAACGGCCATGAGTGATGCGGCTGCCCCATTGCTGTTATTTTCAAGCGAGTGATCGTTGTGGGTACCCACTGTTTCATCTTGACGGCTGCATGCGGTAATCTTTCGACCGTTTTAAAGCCACCCTTGAACGCTAAAGCACCACTCACCCACCCACCTCGTCTGTGATGGGGACTTCACCTGCTATCGTCCTAGCAGTCGCTGCCAGTGTTCTTGCGTTCGTTTACCTGAAAGTGAAGACACAACAAGAACGCTTGTATCGGTCGTTGCCTCCTGGTCCTCCAGCAGATCCTTTAATTGGACACATTCGATTGATTCCCCAGGAAGGACAAGATATCTTTTTTCATGAACTAGGGAAAAATTATGGTTTGTTTTTTCTTCCGAAGAATGAAATGGTTTATCTGATGCAATTGATTATATAGGCGACGTAGTACAACTCAAGATCATGGGCAAATCGATGATCATCCTCAACAGTGCTGAAGCTGCCGTAGACTTGCTCGAGAAGCGCAGTGCAAATTACAGTGACCGCCCAACATTTCCCGTTATCGAACTGTGAGTGAACGTCGCTCAACGTTCAAATGCGCTGATGAAATAATGCCCCTATGAATCAGCCTCGGTATCGCTGACACTCTAGTCTTTGCGAAATACGGCGAGAACTTCCGCCTTCAACGAAGAATGATCCAACAATACTTCACTAACGCCAAGCGCCCCGAACATCGCCTGATTCAGACTCACCAAGCTCGCGTTCTTGCCCAAAATCTTCTCCTTGCACCAGAAGACTGGGATAAGTCTCTCTTACGGCACGTTTCTGCGCTGGGATGCTCGTTCTTTCAATCTCACTCACTGGTTTGTTGCCTGCTTTAGCTATACGACATCTATCGTCATACAAATCGGCTATGGGCATCAGATTGTCTCAAATGACGATCCGTACCTCGAGATCGCCGAAGAATGCTGTAGGATAATAAAGGACTTAGGCACACCCGGCGCCACGCCAATCGATCTGTTCCCTATCCGTGAGCCTCCACAATGCGAAATTCCCGCGATCAAATGCAGCCTCTCACACTACACTTACATCACATACAGTACGCTATTTCCCGTCTTGGTTCCCCGGTACACACTACGCTACATTCGCACGAGATTCCTACCGTGCCTATCAAAGACTTCGAGAATACCCGTACCTCCAGATGGTCAAGAAGATTGTTCGTCCTCTGCTTTTAATTTGGCTGCCACAAGATATTAAGACTTATATATTACTATTTTTATTTCAGAGTCAAGGCATAGCTCGACCATCTTTCTTATTGTCGCAGCTCGAAGCTCTGGATCAAAATCAAAAAGGATCTGAAGCCGCAGCCACTGTTGATAGGATCCAAGCAGCATCTGCAATACTTTTCGTCGCTGGCTCAGACACTGTGAGTCCTCAGCCCTCTGACAACATCAACTTCGGACTCGACACCACCGGCGGGGTGACTGACCCATCACTTGTAACTTAGACAGCCTCCTCACTCGCTTTTTTCGTTTCGGCGATGGTGTTATACCCGGAGTGCCAGGCAAAAGCACAAGAAGAGATCGAAGCTGTCGTGGGGCCCAACCGTCTTCCAGAATTCCACGACAGGGAAAATTTGCCGTACTTGGAATGCCTCGTACAGGAAACGCTCCGGTATGTCCATTTTAGCCCTATGAGGGCGTTGTTGTTGCTTTTTGAGTTCCTGACATGGTAGTTGAAAAGATGGAACCACACTGTGCCCCTGGGTGAGTATATCAGAAAGAATTTAGAAAAGTCTCTCCCTTAGGTTTGTAACCCGCTATACTATTAGTTACCCACAGGGCAATGGAAGACGATGTCTACAGAGGCATGCTAATCCCTAAAGGTTCTACCGTCATGGTAAATATAAGGTGTGTCTGCTAATGCTGTTTGTCATTACTGAGCCACACTTATCTCGATCGGAGAGCAGGAGTATGACTTGGAATGAATCCGTGTACAAGGATCCATTCACGTTCGACCCAACACGGTATTTATCAGCGCCCAACGGCAGAGGAGAACCGTTCAGCTCTTTACACTTTGGGTTTGGTCGAAGGTACGCGTGTAGTCATAGTCCTTCCAGCCGTGGCCGGTGACTCGGAATGAATAACCAGGATCTGTCCCGGGCGTTTCCTAGCAGATGATAGCCTTTGGATCGCAATTGCTACTATGTTGGCAACCGTCCAGTTCTCTAAAGCTCTCGACAAAAGTGGGAACGAGATCACTCCAGATGCGACCCCGGTTATTTCTGGAGTAACAAAGTTGGTTTTTCTTTACTTTTTTCCTCGCATGAGTTTTTCGGACTGACTTGATTGAAAAGTCAGCCGAAGCCGTTTAGATGCCGTATTGAACCACGTACGAAAGTTGCTGTGGAAATTCTTAAGCAAGCCACGACCACGGAATCTTAGCTCGTCTCATCAGGGACTTTAGTCGATGTCTAGCCATCAGGAGCCATTGTTGAACTCCCTCTGGAATTGTAATTGTAATTATGCTTTTAGCCATCCTCAGTATTTCCAAAGAGACCCTGGCGCAATCCCATCGTATCAGGAATAACGAAGGTTAACTCTGAGTCATGAGTTTCTCATACGTTCAGTTTCTACAGAATGGTAGTGGCTATCCCCCGTACTCGCGCTTTTCTTCGAGAAATGGCATTTGTTCTGCCAGTGGTACAAACAACCTCAAATATCGCGTCCTTTTTCTAGCGCGTCAGCTGCAACCTCGAATTCTATAATAGTATATCTGTCAAATGCTCAGTTTCCGAGTCTCCCATGTTTTAGCTGCCATCGACATAGTAGCATCTGAAGAATCTGAACCTCCCATCACCCTTCCGAAGATCGTCTCCACGCCTCCTGTCACTGCAAATCAAATACGTTCTCCATCACCCGTCCCACCCGCGCCTCCTCCCTCCCTCCCTCGCCCTACCCTAACCTCACGCACGCTACCTCCCACCCTCAGGACGTCCTCCTCAATTCCGCCGACGAGAAATGGTGGCTGCGCCCCGAAGGTTGAGCGAGCCCGATGCACTACCTCGCGGGACATTGCGCGTGCACGTCCTGCCGCACCACGAGCGGGTTCCCAATTCAGAGCTGTGGATTTGTTCCGTGCGCTAATATCTTTTCTGTTTCCTCTGGTGAACATCATGATATCAATATTATGGTATTGGATCTTCAGACACGGGAAAACCGCCCGCCCGGTCTGCGACGTTACATGTCAAGCAAAAGCCGGAACCGGGAGTTCTGCAGGAGGTGCGGGGCAACGGTGTTTTGGTGGGGCGCGGAGAGGCCCGAGTTGGTTAATGTGTCTGTTGGATTGATTGATGAGTCTGTCGGGTTGGTTGGCGAGAGGATGGAGGGTGTCAGGGCGGAGGCGTGGTTTGAGTGGTGGAAGGGACGTGTGAGTTTTGAGGGGGCTGATCATGATGGGAGGTTGGTGAGGGGATTGAAGGAAGCGTTGAGGGTGTCCAAGGGAGGAGGGGGAGAAGGATAGTGATAGGTGAGAATTGTGATGTTTTTCGTTCCCAATGAATGTTTCTGCGCCTCATCGTGGCCTCCTCATGCACGTGTTGAGAAACTGAATAGATCACTTCTCGTTGCAGCCAGAATCGCTTTAGCAAAAGCAGTCACCAACAAACCTCCATTCTGCAAATTATGAGCGAATCCTCCACACTATACTACAAGCAGGGATCGACGTCCAGGTACACTTCGCGGCTCCATGTTAACTGCTAGTGATCTCTCTGCGACCGCCTGACACAAGCTACGGAGCTCCAACTCGATGCACTTGCACAAGCATGCATGCCCGCCGCGTTGGTCGGGACCAGGGGCACGTGTTCGACGAATCATAACCCCAAACTAGGAAGATAGACCGCAGCGACTTTGCGGTGATGATTAACATTGAGAAGCTCAGTGTCGGTAAGCGGATTCATGCGCAGCTGCTGGATGCAGCTGCTGATGATAAGATTATCAAGGCTTAGTTGAACAAGCTTAATATATATGGTGCGAGTCATCCTTCACACTGGCATTTGTTCTCTGAGTCGTGAATCCGAAACCGAGCCTTGGATTGGTTAGGAAAGAGCTCTTTCATCAAGTCGCGCAAAGATACGCCTCCAAGAGAAACAATGTTCGGATCTCTCGTCGTCGTTTTCCCTACGCCTCACGAAGGCGGTGCTCTCATGCTGTGCCACTCCGACCAAGAATGGACGTTCGACTCTGTCGCCCTCACACGCGACCAGTTGACCCCCTCTATCGCGTACATCGATTTCTACAGCGACATTAAGCACAAAGTCTCCGTCGTCGAGTCCGACCATCGCGTGACGCTCACATACAACCTATTCTCTGAAAGCGGGAAAGAGACATCTGTGTCACCCCCGGTGGCGCCAGACGACCTCCTCCGCGATGCGCTCTCTGCCGCCCTCGATGGTCCGAACTTCCTGCCTGAGGGGGGCCACATCGAGTTCGGACTGAGTTTCCAGTACCCCATCAGTGGCGAGTGGACGAAGGAAGCTCGGAAAGCCCGGTCAGAGCTCGGAAACAACTTGAAGGGCAGTGACGCCGTGATATACCGCGTGTGATATACTGCGGGTGCAACCACGTCATAGCGGACATGCAGTATGACGAGGAAGACTTGGTTGAGGCTTGTGCGGTAGGAGACACAGGGGCCGGGTGATCCATGAGTTTGGGAAGAAGGCACCACGTTGGAAGATTGGAAGTTATTCGAAGTACATATAGGCATACGGCGCGATTGGCATGGGTCACGCCTCTGACGAAGTATTCGAACTTTGGACCACCATACACTGTCTATGGGAATGAGCCCAGATCATCGTGCGAGTATGCTGATCTTTGTATTACCGCTGAAGGGGCCCTTATGGTGAACATAGTACCTTCCACGATTAGACAAATAACAATCGACCTGTATACTTGTAAGTTCCTGCGACGTATAAAAACAAGCATATTCCATGTGAATGACTAGTGTGGCACAGTAAGTCGACGTTCAAGTTGAACTTGGAGAAGACGGTCCCCCAAGTCCTTCAAGATTTCACCAGGCCGAGAATCATAACGAGTCAACGTGTCTTGGATCGAGCGTTTGTTGGGACAATCGATCGTATTTTGTGCACTTGTACTTGAGGATTTCTAGTTTTTGCATGTCACTGGCAGCTCCGATTTTTAGATAATTCTTCGGAACCGTTGAATCAAGGTGACTCACTGATCATGCATCGATCATGCATGACTGAAATGACAGGTGATGAATATTGCTTGGGGTTTTTTTTTCGTCGCAGCTCGACTTCTCATCCCCGTCCTCGTACGACTCGACTCTTTTCTCAGGTTCTAGCTACTGCTATAAAGATCGCCCCAAAACTATACCACACTACAAATCGACTTTGCATACAATATGGCAAGCGAGGAGATTTTACGATCCCTAGCAAAAGCAGTTACAAGCAAACCTCCTTTCTGTACAGGGACTTTACCAATATCTACTGGAGAGTCCACACTCTTTTACAAGCAGGACTCAACAGCCAGGTAATGGCTTTGTACCATTCATACTCATGATCGGTTGAAGACGGCATTTTTTCAGCTGGCTTGACCTATCTCAAGCTACAGAACCTCAGCTCGAAGCACTTTCCCGAGCATGCGTGCCCGCTACCTTCGGTCGGAATGAGGAAAATGTTCTTGACGAATCGTATCGTAAAGCTGGCAAGATGGATTTTGGCGATTTTTCGATCTTGCTTAACGTCGAGAAGCTTGGCATCGTTGATCGCATCTGTGTACAGTTGCTTGACGCCGCTGATGACAATAAAACTATCAAGACGGAGCTGTATAAACTCAATGTATATGGTGCGACTTGGAAATATCATTTTCTGCCTAGGACTTTCGCTAATTGGACGCATCAGGAAAGGGTTCTTTTTTCAAGTCGCACAAAGACACTCCTCGAGGCGAAAACATGTTCGGATCTCTTGTCGTTGTTTTCCCTACTCCGCATCAAGGGGGTGCTCTTGTGTTGCGCCACTCTGGCCAAGAATGGACATTTGACTCCGCTGCTCTCACACGTGAACAGTCGACACCCTCTGTTGCATATATTGCCTTTTACAGCGACGTAGACCATGAAGTCACCGTTGTCGAGTCTGGCTACAGGGTGACTCTCACATACAATCTATTCTTTGAGATGTCGAAACTTCCTTCCTCTGTGACTCCTGTAGCTCCGGATGACCAACTTCTTCGCGATGCATTGTCCGCTGCCCTCAGCAATCCATCGTTCCTTCCGGAAGGTGGCTACCTTGGCTTTGGGCTGAGCTTTAAGTACCCCGTGGGTACTGATCGATTGGCAGACCATAAAGGCCGCTCCGAGCTTAGGAAGGCCTTGAAGGGTAGTGATGCTGTCATATACCGGGTTTGCAAGGGTACTTCGCTCGCAACATCCCTAAATGCTGTCTATCACATTGATGACGTGGAAGTTCTGGTGTCAATTGCCAACCTCCTGGAGGAGGATCAATATGATGATGACATTATTCATGCTTTGTGTCATCAACATGGAGGGCATGTTATCCATGAGTTTGGACAACCACAACCAGTTGATTATGATGTGGATGAAGAAGATTTCATCAAGCTGGCATGGGTAACACCTTTGACAAGATACTCCACCTTCAGCTCGCACTACATCACATATGGCAATGAACCTTCATCTGGTTGCGAGTATGCAGATCTTTGTATTGCTGTTAAAGTGGGGCCGTTCAGCAACCGTTCTACGGTGAGCTGAGCATACTTGTGTGTGGTTGGCTTGGCTGCCTTGGTGTTGGTCTTTGAAGCCATGAGCTAGCTTAAATGTGTATTGTGATTGACTCTAGTTCCACTGTGACTGTAGCTTTGTGGCATGTGCCTGGTTTCTTGTACTTTGATCTTCAACCTTTCCATGAAATTTCTAAATATACAAGTCCTTGCTTCAATTATTGATGATAGATAATCAATTGTCTGCTGGATGTTGACAATGTAGTCAGAGTCTTCTGTAGCATACTTGATACGCGACTAGAGGTATTCAGTACGGACCCCAGTCGTTCATGTGTGGACCTCCTGGGTATTTCTACCTGCCTACCTACCTAGACATGAAACAATAATAATTGATTTGGGCTTGAAGCATGTCAAGTAAGAATACACCAGATAGCTGGCACGTCAAACCGATTGTATTCTATCTTACACGACTTTTATATTGCACTACAAACACTTATGAATTCTGAAATTTCCTCTTTCTTTTTATGCTTCGAGTGTGAGATTGATTCAAGCGTCATTCTTGTATGAAATTAATCAATCATAGTCACAAATTTTGAACTGTGAAATGTTGATCTTCTGCTAGTGAACACAAGAAATAATTTCTTACCAATGTTGACAGTGAGGGAGGTTGAATAAACATCTACACCTGTACTCATCAGGTTCTGGGTTTGCTTGAGACTCATGAAGAACAGTAGTACTATCATGAATCCCCGCAATAGAAAATGGTCCGTGAACCAGGAATGTAACAATAGTAGGATAGAATGCCTGAAGATGTGATGAAATAGGACTTATCAGCACATCATGTCAACCCAAAGGGTGACCTTACCCACATCATAGAACAAACAAATGAAAATATATCTACACCCATTGAGTAGGTTGCAAGTGGAAGAACGAGCTCTAGAAACTGTGAGAACATAAGGACATCTGAGCAGGTAATTAAAAGTTGAGCTGAACCTAGACCTGTAGGACACAATATGCAGATCCTGTATCAACAAGGAGAACCAGCACTTTCCAGACCCTGAACTTTGTTTGGTGCCTCAAACCCATATTTTTCCGGATAAGCTTTAGATGTCCCCTGGAAGGAGGAACGTTAGAGGGAGCAATGCCAATTGTACAGGATTGGGCACCAGAGAACCCATCCAATGAGTGAAGTCGTAATAAAGTTGGTACCAAACATGGTGGAGACCGGTTTCCTGCGTGCTCATATTTGGATTTGGAGAACCAGCAGGATAGATAATTACATATGCTAATGTGGTCCCTGGAAGTACATTAGGAGTCTGCATTCCAAAGAATGAGCAGAGGCCAAGGCTTACCAGCAGTAAGCAATCCAAAGAATGAGCAGAGGCCAAGGCTTACCAGCAGTAAGCAATCCAAAGAATTACCAATGTATACAAAGCCCATCGTTTTTTAGTAAAGATAACCCAAGCTCGCCAGATGTTTAGTGCATCATTGAGGAGCTGCTACAAATATATAAACCATCCAGATTCACAAACTAAAACGCACTGGAATTGTTGGCACAAAGATGAAGCCGCTTCCCAGAGGTTTAGTCAGAGATTTGGCCCCTTCTTGTTTTTCCGCAAGGATACCAATGTTCTTGACCGTGGCTGAACGTATAAGGACTACCAGAGGCACAACATTGGTGATAAGACAGCCTGTTGCTGAGAGTATTCCAAGTATGATGGCGCAGAGTGTGGCCTTTTTTTTTAGAATGACGTTAGCCCATGCCTGTAACCAAAGAGGAAAATAGTGGTTCATCTAGAAGAGAAAAAGACCTACGCTATCAAGTGGTGCAGGGTGAGTAATCCAAGAGGGATGAAGGTACCTGAGGAATGACCATCAACCATGATGGAAAACAGACTTCATAGTTGCTTATCGTTCAAAACCACGCACCATATAGGAGAATAACGGCAATGTTTTCCTGGAAATTTCCCCGGATGGCATAACCGAGTGATTGCAGCAACTTGCGTTCATAGGGTGTCCATGGCCAAATCCAAGTCAGTCAACTGGTTTTGTCCTGTATAAATACCTGGAGAGGGCGCTCAAGATGGAAGCAAGTAGCCAGAATCTTAGGCTGTACGTTTAGAGGCAGGACCGGATCTCTTACCTCGTGCTCGTCAAAGATACTTTGGAATCACGATCAACCAGTTTAAACATCACCGTGAACCTACTCGAAACCTGATAACATCTGTTTGAAGGAAGATATGTATGTAATGTGCTTTTTTTAACTCTATATGTTGAACCACTCACGAAATATTAATGTCTAAAGATGAACATGAGCGTTCTCAGCCTAATTTTATTATCGCCACTATTAATTTCATGTCCAAATCTCGACGTTGGCACTTAGGCCACTGACAGTTACCAGATGTATGCATGTTCGAAGGGAGCTTTGATCCACAAGATCGAATCAGTGGATTATGGAGTTTGCTGCGGAGGGCTGATGGGAGGCTCAGTTTACATTAGCATGGATGAGATTTGTACACTAAAGATGGCAGGACTATGCCAGATAGGTCTCAATCTCCTAGTTTTGTGGAATACATCAGCGGTCCAGATGCCCTCATCCCGAAGAAAGGAAGTGACCCTGATACCAAGAGCACAGCCTGATACCAGAGAGATGTTGTGGGACAAGAAGCGACATATCCCTTTATGCCCTCTTCGACATCATAAGGCATGAAACATCACCTTGAGTTATGAGTACAATGCACAAAGAAAATGAGTGCAAAAGGGGAACAACTTCCGAGCTTTGCAATCAATATGTAGAATACCAATGAAAAATATGGACACTCCTGTACTCATCGTTTGATGCCTGTAGATTGTGATCAGATCGCAGTTGAGGGGGGATGATTAATATTGCTCCATGGTGGCAACTTGAAGCAGAACAACGGCTGAGTCACAAATTGTTCGATCATCGTGGGCACAAGTGCAAGTCAGTGATATTGTAATCTGAGAGGATAACTTAACACTCATCTGTTACAGCTAGAAGGAAATGGGGAAGTGACGGCGCGTAACATGATTCGGAGCTAGTATTACTGTCCTCAGCACAGTAGCTGGCAAGAATCATTGGACGTTCAATGATGGCACCATGCCGAGAACACTACTTAAGAAACGATCTGAATCTCGAGATCCTAAAGGTGAGTACCAATTCAGAGTGAACGCTATTGACCCAGCAGGTTCTTCGCAGCATGTGACCTTTGGATATTGCCGATGCAGGACTTGGTGATGCGCAAATCAAGCGCGAACAGCATTTGACGGAATATTATCGGTCGATATCATGTTTTGTTCATACTCGCCTATCAAT
>JABAKA010008253.1:0-11630 GCA_018857285.1 Termitomyces sp. Mi166#008 | reverse complement strand
GTGGGAACTGAAGGTTCTTTTGCATTGGTCCATGTGGGTCATGTCAAGCTTCAGGTGCCTCCAAAGTACATATTCCCAATATGACCCTCTACCAAAGGCAAAAAGGTCATGATCTTGGACAGGGTGCTCATGGGCATGGCTGGCAAAATCTTTTCAATTGGCCAGGCTCAAGATGCTGAATGTGTGATTTCCCCAGCTGGTGGAGGCAGACCCATTACAATTTCAAAAAGTCTTATTGTAGTTATTGCTTAGTATGTACATGTTTTTAATCTTGTTATGTGTTATGGGCATAATAATAATTGTATTTGGTTGGCTTGGGGATGGGATTGTATGGTATGACTTTCACTCTTTCAAGTTCAATGTTTCAGCAAGGCTCAAGGTCTCATAGTCGCTAGCATAGCAAAACCATCTGTTCCATGTGGTAAACTGGTACTAAAAGTTTTACATACAGGAACAACCTCAATTGATCATAAAGCCCTAGCACAGTGGATATGGTCAGTATTGAGTTTGCTTTCATGCTGAATAAGCAATACTTACCATTGAACTTGGCAACTTGTATAGGTCTCCACTGAAGAAGTGGTTTCAGTCGAAGCTGGGGACAAAACTCTACTAATACTACTGACTGGTGGAGTGGCAGTCATGTGCAGAATCTCAGTTTTCATATTAGTCTCCACAGACATGACTGTATAAGTTAGGACTTTGGTCTAGAAAAGTGTCACTGTCTCCACATGCACAGACTTCTCAGCGTCGCCAGTTACTGTCTCAATGAACAGTCATGGAAGCTGTTCATGTACTGTGGCCATCATTTCTTGAACCAGGCAGATGTACAAATCCACCAGTATTGTGTGGGTGACCACTGTCAGATATTCCCCTAGGTAGATTGCTGTTGCCCTGATAATAATGGCTACTATCCACATAATCTTGTGGCTACGATGGGGATGCTTGACCTTACAAAGCTATCAATTGTGAGCATTTAGACATTATGTTTCAAAATACATACCTGATGAGTGGCATGTAAGACAGATGATCTTTTTCCTTTGGGAGTGCACAAATGTCTTTTCTCTCACCTGATACTGGATGCAACAATGTAGACTCTGCCTTTAGGCCATCCAGGTTCTTGACATATTCTGACCGCCTGTTTAGCTCAATTCAGTCATTGGGCACCATTACAGACAACAACATACAACAACCAGGGGCCTACCAATTCATGAGTTCTCAGTCGGCGCATATCTTGAATCAAAATACTCACATGCTTTTCTAATGAAAGAGAAATAGTCCTTGATATCCTCTTTGATGTCAAGTATATCAATTCCCATACAACTCCTTCCAGCAATGACCATAGCATCACCAGCAAAAGCAAGGGATGTTGTGTAGCGTTCTTTGATGTCGAAGGTAGAACTTCTGAGATACCTGCGCATCTCAACCGAGTAGTAGTTCACACCATTGTAAGTATTCTTTACTGCTAATATATCACCTTTCAGAGACAATGCTGAGGCAGAGCTTCAGGATACTGAGAATTCTGTTTCAGAACACTGGAATGTACTCACAAGAACCATTCTTCATAACAATGTTTGATTGTGCTAATGATAAAGCCACTTGTAGTGTCGTAGATGCTAAAAAGTATGCTTAGTTGACATTAAATGCATGATATATTTGACTCACTTAATTCCCAGATTGGGAAGTTTGTAACAGACAATTAGCTGGTGATTTGTCAACCAATGAATTCCAACAGGGAGGCCCATGCATCGAGTCAATTGGAAAGACTCATGGCCCTCATCATCCCCTGCGATGCTTGCATAAGTTATTGCTTATTCTGACCAATGAGCTTAGCCTGACATATATTGTGCAGAATTCTGACACTCTCTCTATGTGCCACTGCTGATAGCATGCTCAGTCGCCTAGATGCATGCTAGAAAGAGAGATCTGTGTGAGCTCTCATTTCAAGACACAAACAACCTATTAAAGAATGTAGGTAGATTGTAGGCTACCTATAAGGAATTGATGATAAAATCCAAAGCATAAAGAAAATATGTAAGGCAGGTTCTGGCAGGGTCCTAAAGAATCAATCTGCAGGCAACGTAGATATAGCTGTTGGCTGGATAAGCTAATGGACTTGTAAAGAAACTATAGTAGGGTTGCTAGATGAGGAAAAATAGTGGTGTTTAAAGATAGGTGTGCCAATGGAAACTTTCAAGGTGCTAAATTTTCCCTCTTTGAAATCAGTCTTGGCAACAATCTTGCTGACTGTTATTGGTGACTTGGCAATGTTTCTTGCTGATAGTTCTTGACAACGGACTTGGCGACTGTTATTGCCGACAAGCTTGGCAATAGTGGCTGTTGTTGATTTTGCCAATTTGTTGTGCAACTTGAATAGGAGGGAGGGGACCCTGGATAAGGCAGCAGTGGCAGAGGCAGTGGTATGCAAGTAGACACCTCTTGAACAGGACTTGCAGGGGTTGCTGGAGCAGCAGTGGCAGAGGGAATGGCAAACTAGTAATGCTGCTCTGTACCCTCTTAAACTATGCCTCAAAAGGCATGGCACTCTGCATGTAGGCGCTTAGTGCAGGGCTTTAAACTATGCTTCAAAAGGCACATAAAATTGCTGCAAAGGTGACAGAATTGCTTGGTGATGGTCGCCAAGTGCATAGTTTGCCTTGCAAGAGGCGACATAGACTTCAAGCGTTAGAGACTTGGCAGAAGTGGTGCTAGTGATAGCTGCCAACTTACTGCATGAGAGCAACTTAGAACATAAGCTTTTAGAAATGGAGTGTGAGGATAATTTCCTCTCATAGTTTGTTGTTATTTTTCCTACTTTTGGTACAGCTTATATACTACTAGGGTGGAAAAATTAGTAAGCTCTCTACTCCACCTACTATTCTAAATATATACTAAGTTCTTTTTGTGCTGATGACATATGAACGTTATTGCTGCTAAGTGGAGCCTATGAGGTCATAGTAAGTCTTTTGTTAGACAGTTTTTTCCTGTGCTACCCTTTTTCCAAGAAAAAATGTACTGAGTTATGACTACTTGAAACAATTTTCGATTTTGGCAAGTCATGTGTCATCATGCGACAGATCACAACCTGTTGCATCATAAAAACAAGAAAAAATTCAAAATTAATAACTATTTGCAATTAGAACTTTTTGAAGCTTATCAGCATACAACCCACAGATGCTAGAAGAATGGAATTAGATCATGGCTGACCTTATTGTAAGTGAGGGAATATGGAGGTCCTCACTTGAGGGAGAGAAGTACTAGAAAGCAAGACCAGATGTGAGGTCTCAGAGTCCAGTGATTTTAAATACTTGCCATCTTCATGAATAATGAGGACACTTGGCCCTTCAAATTAGTTGAACATTCCAAACAAATTAGAAATTTGTCTGATGGTACTCTGCAACAAACATGAGCAGATAAAGGTGCCTCTGCCATCTCTGGAGGAATGAAGAATCCTCTGAGCAGAAAAAAGGCAAATGAAAGGCTAATCTGTCCAAGCTGTCTGAGGAAGATATTCCTCAGCTAAGACAGCAATGGTATGACAAGTTTTGAGACATCATCAATAGTACCAAGGAGGAACTCCCTTTATGGTAGGAAGAAAACCATAAGATAAATCTCATAGATGAGCATAAGCACTACCACTACTTTATACCACAATGTTAAAAATTGCTGCAAGAACAACTGCATGACAAAATTGACTGCTATGTTTGTGCAAAGTGGTGGGAGTCATGCAGGAGTCATGCACAGCTGATTGAGCCATGCCACTATTGTGTATTCCCAAAAAGGATAGAACTTTGCAAATGGTATTAGACATGTGTCAAAGAAATGATAATACAATCAAGGATATAATGCCCTTGCCAGACCAAGAGATCATTTAAGAGGATGTCACCTGGACAAAGATCAGGTCAAAAATTGTCCTGATGGATGCCTACAAATAGATATAAATTTGCACCAGCAACATTTTAAAAACTGTGTTTATAACCATTATGAGTATATATCACAGTAAGATAATGCAAATTGGCAACTGTAATGTGCTGGCAACTTTTCAATCTCTAATGATGTCTATTTTTCATGATGTCATTGAAAAATTGATGCGTGTATACTTAGACAATATTTTTGTCTTCTTAGATTCCATAAAGAAGCATGAAGTGCATTTATGCATAGTCTTTCAAAGACTATGCAAGGCATGCCTTTACTTTATGCCAAGCATATAGTGTGCCTCAGCCATGTTATTGATGATGGCACACTGTGCTCTGGAACACTTTGGTGTCCAGCACACTACAGAATATATCTGTAGGTGGTATTGGTGGCCATCAATATTAGCAGATATGTGTGCATTTTGCCAGACATGCCCTGCCTGTGAGCAGGCCAAAAGGTCCAATAAAGTACTAGCAAGCAAACTTCATTGCCTGCCAATTCTAATGAAACTCTGGAATTCCATTGGAATGGACTTCATTGGTCTATTCTTGGAGTTCAAAGTGTATAACTACTTTTGGGTAGTCATATGTTATATGATAAGCATAGTGCACCCTATTCCAGTGCACCCTATTCCAGTGCACCCTATTCCAGTGCACACCACCATGGCAGCATTCCAGCTGTCCTAAATTTATTTGCATGAAATCATGAGGCTTTATGGCCTCCTGAGCTCGATCATGAGTGACTGAGATTCTAAATTCCTGTTTAAGTAATGCATAAAATATTAGGGGCAAAGCTTCTAATGTTGGCCTCCTTTCATTTGCAAATAGACAGTCAAGCAAAACAGGCCAACAAGAACATTGGTCAGATACTTCAAACAGTTGTCTATTCAGACTAAAAGGATTGGATGGATCATATTGGTCTCACCAAGTTTGTAATTAATGCCATATCCAAAACAACATGGTATGTGCCATTTGAGTTGGGCAGTGGGTATATGCCCTTCATAATCAAGAAGATCTGGTCAAACTTAGTGATCCCTAAGGCATAATGGACTTTGTTCACCAGGCTCTAGTGAACTTGGCAGATGTGCACAATGCAATCATTAAAGTTCATGTCTTTCAGACACAAAAGGCTAATACTCATGGAAGAGAGGACTCCAAGCTGGTAAAAAGTGTACTAGTGTACCTACATGAAACTTGAGCCTCTTGAAAGGCAGAGCAAGGAAACTCAGCTGACAAGGGCACTTAAGGAGTAATGTCTTGTTCCCAAGTTTCATGTATTGTTGTTGTGCCCATATCAGGCCAGTGACAATGCTATGTTCCTCAATAGGGCTACATCAGAGCCCTATGATTTTAGTGCACCAGATGATCATGAGTGGTTTGTGGATGAGCTTATTGGCCATTGCTGGGGAAGTGATGGCCTGGAGTTCAAGGTCTGATAGAGCCTTGGCAACACTATATCGGAGTTGCTAAAGACCTGCAAGGACCTGGTGGCCCTTGACAGGTATCTGGAAATTTAAGATGCTAAGTGCCCAAGTCAGCTGGCCAAATGCACCTGACTGATGTTATCTAACATCAATCAAGTGAGGTCAATGTGATACCAGCCATCACACTAGTCATCAGTGACACAAATTTTTGGTGGATGAAGACAAATTGCTGTCTTCACTAACACTGACAATAATGGGCTCTAAGAATACATGAGACAACCATGATGCAAGGAAGGGTTCTAGAAACCCTTCCAATCAATACCAGAGCTCTGGACAGAGCTTTAGGGCAGGAGGAGAGAGGGGCAGGGACAACAAAACATGTCTCTGCTACAATTTGTAAGGCAGGGGTTAGGAATGGTGCTGTCAATGATGTTGCCCTTCATGCCCCTGCAACCCCTAATTTAGTAAGTATGGCCAGTATATGGTCCTACAGATGATAATGGTTTCTGCCATGACTTTCCTAAGTCAAACACCAGGAATGGGAGGGCAAATTCACCCTCTCTGGATGCCATCTCACTCTGTTTCTATGGACATGGATAATGACTCATCCTACTTCCACTTGACAGATGCTTCAGCATCTATCATCCTATTGGAGTTGTAAGGCTTCCAGACATCCTTTGGACACTAGTGTGGGCTTCTATAAGGGCCTTCCATCAGGTGGTACAACTGTCAAAGACCAAACCTGAGTCTAAGGGCAAGAAGGGTATGCAGAGGGACTTGCTGAAGAACAAGGCTCAGGCCATTTCCAAAGGCAAGAGCAAGAAGAAAGAGAAGGAGCAGGAGCTGTCAGCTACTGCAGATGAGCAGCTAATGATACTCCTCCAGCAGCCTCATGACACTGAAGTCCTAAAGGAAGTAGATGCAGGGGTGCTGAAAAAGCCCATTGCACAGCTGGCATTCACACAAGTTCTCAATGGACTTGACACCACACACCAGCAAAGAGATGAGGTGCATGCTGACCTCTTCTGTCAGGCTTTGAGAAAGGGGCTTCCCCTCCACAGCCTTCCTATAAGCCTAAGAAGGCTCATTGAACAGAGCCCTTGCCATTCCAGGTGAGCAGATCTAAGACTAGAGCCCCTGCTCTGCCATACTCTGGGACAACACTCTTTAAAATGATGATGGCATGGACAAGTTGGAAGACTTCTTGTCCCCAGCAGTCTCTGGTCCATTTTCCATCTATGTGCTCAGAGGCCAGGAAGTCCTGGGGCTTTCTTCTAAGACCAAGAAGACTGAAAACAACAAGCCTGTTGTCTCTATGGCCAGTGGTATCTCTCTGAAATGTGCTGCAGGGGGCAGATGAGGCACTCATTAAAGTCCATGAGTTGATGAACTATATGTTTCCATTGATATGTGGCACCAGCACTGCTCATAAATTGTTTCAATCCTGATGACAAAGAAGTCATCATCTCTGCATCAGCACAAAAAGCTGGCTGAGGAGATGAATAAGATGATGGAGACAATGAGTATGCCTTCAAATATGGACACAGAGAGATTGAGGCAGACAACAACACAAATACATGTCATTTCAAGAAGTTCCACAATAAGAAAGTAGACTGGAAGGAGGTGGACCAGCAACATTAAGATGCTGCTCACTGCAGAATGAATGATAGTTGTCCTGGGCATCTCCATAAAGGATAGAAGGACAGTGTCAATCGGTGGGTGCTAGGAGTGCCACAATGACTTTCAGGGCATGTTGCACTTCAACTTTTATCATTTGCCCAGAAACAATCACATCTTCATAGAGGAGGACATGAGAGTAGTGCAGTCACACAAGGAGATGGGCTGGCCTCTATATGTGGGAGTACTTTGGGGGATGTCCATAAACCTGGAGCAGCTATGGCTGCTTTGCTGACTAGTTAAGAATCCTTCTGAGAGGGTCTCTGAGAATGCATCACTGCATTCTTGCTGATTTGAGAATTTCAGCAGATTATGAATCATACACATTCTGCATTACTTGACTGAGCAATGCTTTGGTCACTGGAGTTGTTTGTGGACAACTCCTATCACTTCTTCATTGACAATTGGGCACAGTAAATACTGCACTATGGTCACCTAGAGTCTACAAACCCTTACTCCAGCATCACTGTTGACATCTTGCTGTGAGTCAATTGCTGATCAACTTTCAGATACATTTTGGGCTGAGCATTGGCCTCTACCACTGCAAATGCATGTGCAGTCCTTATGAGGGTGTGAGCCCCTATTGTGGCCCACCTCTGTTACTATATGCAAACAATTGAGGAATTGAGGACTACAATTGACTCCACTCAGATACTCTTTTTATGGAGATCAACTCTGCAACCTTTACTCTTTCAAGATTGCATCTTGAGCCTTATCAAGCTCAAAACCTCAGTAACATCAACATTGTTCACCTTTTGTTGGCAAACAGGATTCCTGCAGTGTGGGTAGACCATGCTTACACTTATGAGATTTGCTATTTAGATCACTACTGATCAGGTAGCTCAATGCATACCAACCTGTACCAGCATGTTGATTATGATTGTCATGGTTATCTTTGGCAATATGGTAAGCCATTTCATATTCACAGATATGACAGCTGGTATATGCCCTCCATTGACAATTAAGAATGCTTACATGTTCTCATTCAAATATGGGAAGAAGAAAACTAAGAATCCTTGGAGGAGGGCCTCTGGCTTTGTTATGGAGAGGGTGGTATCTTTACCTTCCTCCACAACTGCCCCCATACTGGAGGCCTCTATTGGCCTCCTCTCTCAGCCTGGCCCATCTACTGTCGGTCTAAGACTGGATCAACTGACCTTGCCTGGCAACCTCCAATAACTGAAACAGTCACTGGGGCAGACACAACCATTGCACCTGCCTCTATGTTTGGTGCTCCAGATGTGAGCACACCACCCTTAAACCCAGCCAACAATGTGGAAATAACCCCAACAGCCTGCACCATCAAACTGTCTTCTGCACTGGCAGTTAGAGAAGAAAGCACTATAGCAGCTAGTGCCACTGAAAAGCCTCTTGACTGGAGTGAGGACATAGAGGCCATGTGCAAGATATTGATAACTGTTCCAAGTTGTTAACATTATTCAGACCTAGTTGCCTTCAATTGAGCCTAACTTACAGCAATTAGAGATGCTGAGCAAGTTGTTGATATTCCCCAGTCTTGGTCCTAGTCAGTTTGACTGGGATAGATTTAATATGGAGGTGACTGCTCACTCCACTTCCATGTACTACTATTATTAGTGGTATGAAAATAGTGGTTATGTTATTTATGTGACCACAACAGCAAAAAAGTTAAGACATTTCAGTCCTAATGTAAGAGGACAGCTAACTGTGGTATTCCAACCAAGAGGTGGGCTGAGACAGACAACAAGCAAACAATGAGCAAGCCATGAAGGCAGGCCAGAGGTGAGCAAGGAGTAAGCAAGGACACAAGTGGATGCCAACAACAGAAGGGACATCACTGGCAGCCTTACAGTTGATTTGCTAGATAGGCCTGGGAAACACTGCTATTGTTAAGCCTGAGGATGTTCCATCCTGCAGGCTTCCTTATATACTACATCTCTGGTATCTATGACTAATGCTATATGACACATTGGCCCAAGGTATGTAAAGGAAAATGACTAACAGTAATCAAAGATGAGTAATGGTCTGATTGATGACTCATAGAAGATGACTAATACTAGCAGAGAGGGATAAGAGAATGCCAAGTGGTCTGGATGACAGATGGAAGAATGCTGAGCATACTGAACTAAGCTGAGCTAGAATGAACATGTTCTCATAAGGAACTAGTCCCCTTACATCACTCTCTCTCCAAGGTTCATTGCCTTGATGAACAGTGTTAACGTCAACCCCTAAAAGGCTGAGAGCATTGGGCTGTGTTAGAGCCACACGATGCTGTGCTGCCTCCAGAGTAATGTCCAAAAGCATAGGATATAATAGGGGTCCCTGACATGCCAGGTGTTGGAGTAGAGAGGACCATAGGCGATGTGGTGTCCATTGGAGAGCCAGTGGCCAGTGAAGGCATGGCAGTCATAGGCAGTCCAGTCACTATTGGACTTTCTGCCAAAAGAGACGTTGGTGGAGCCTGAGTAGCAGGGGTAGCAGCAAGACATGATGTCATAGGAGTGGGAGAAGGTCATGTCTGCTGAGTAGGAGGTTTAGGGGTGGATGATATGAAACCTGAGTCAGAGGGAGATGGGGCCAGGGCAGCAACTCCCAGCGCAGCATTGCCAGTCTTCTGCTTCCATAGTGCATGTACTCGACACTTTGCAATGCGCTTTCCAATAATCACAAGGGCTTCACCAATCTGCTGGTCAGTGCCCCTAATAGTGACAAACTGGCATCCTTCATTCTCAGCTGGACCAACCATGAAGGCAGCTAACTGAGAGCTAGATAGATTGTGGGCTTGTTTAAGGCCCTGCTCCTAATGCCTGATTGCATGCAATACAAGAGAGTCAGGGATTTTGAGTGCACATTCATAGCGGCAGGCTTGACCATTGGTAGGGGGTAACTCCCAAGCAAGGAGGATGGCCAGGGGTGCATTAGACATAGATTGCACTACACATTGGAGGATTTGAGAGGTGGATGCAGTAGGTGTTTCTGACAAAGAGGGAGGGGCCTTAGATGCTGGAGCCAGAGTGCTACTATGCTTAGAAGCAGTTTAGGCAGTGACAGCAGCAATCTGTAAGCCCTCTTCAATAGCTGTGAGACATGCCAATATATCTGTGATCATCAGTTCCATCTGAAAGACTTGTGCTCAGTACTTTGCAGTTTCAACTGGGGTCACTGAGGGTCCACTGCCTGACACTTGGTCAGAGGTGCTAGGCAGGAGGGCAGCTGTAGAGGTATTCATCGGAGTGGTAAGGGGAGACCAAGAGTCATGCTCAAAGGAGGTCAACATAGGAGGTAGGGTGGATGCTGCATGCTAGATGGGCAGGCAGCATAGGAGGCTTAACAACCTGTAAGGAAACAGCTAACCATGGTATTCCAACCAAGAGGTGGGCTGAGCAAGGCTGAAACAGATAACAAGCAAACAATGAGCAAGCCATGAAGGCAGGGCCAGAGGTGAGCAAGGAGTAAGCAAGGACACAAGTGGGCACTGACAACAGGAGGGACATCACTAGCAGCCTTACAGTCAGTTTACTGAATAGGCCTGGGAAACCTGCTATTGTTAAGCCTGAGGATGTTCCATCCTGCAGGCTTTCTTATATACTACATCTCTGGTACCTATGACTAATGCTATATGACACATCAGCCTGAGGTATGTAAAGAGAAATGACTAACAATAATCAAAGATGAGTAATGGTCTGATTGATGACTCATAGAAGATGACTAATACTGGCAGAGGGGGATAAGAGAATGCCAAGTGGTCTGGATGACAGATGAAAGAATGCTGAGCATACTGAACTAAGCCGAGCTAGAATGGACATGTCCTCATAAGGAACCAGTCCCCTTACATCACCCCCTCTCCAAGGTTTATTGCCTCAACAAACAGTGTTAACATCGACCCCTAAAAGGCCAAGAGCATTGGGCTGTGTTACTGAGGGCAGGATGCTGAATCCCACCTCTTACACTGCTTGAACACTATATATAGTAAGTCCATAAACAGACTCAAAGGAAAGTATGTAACAGATACTAAATATAGTTATTATTATAATTATATTTAGTTATTATTAATTACTTTTTAGCATCACTATTTGGTGATGCCATTTGAATACCATGTATTATATAAGGTAAGAGCAGCTTTGCCCTTACTTCATAAAGTGTAGCAGAATCTTAGATTGGTCTGACTTACACTGTGTGAACTGTAAGTGGTGATTCTGTAATGACCACATTATAGTGTATGACACCATTACTGAAGATGAGGATGTTCACAATGCACAAAGAGCAATCAGGGCCCTAACCTGTAGATGAATACAGCATATGAGAACCTCAGAGTCTATGCAATAATGTAGATGGCTTTGTTTCATCTGTAAATGAATACAGTAAATAAGAACTACAAGATACTCATAAATGATTGAGTAAGTACAATGTAACAGTAATGCCTTACTCTCAGAGTCTATGCAATAATGTAGATGGCTGAGGGTGGTATGTTTTGTCTGGAATAATAAAGTTTGATAAAGAGAATAAAGAATAGTAAATAAGAAAAAGGAAGAGAGAGAGAGAACAATGGCAGTACAATAGTTTAAAATGATGAAAAAGGAAATGCTGCCAAAGAAGGAAATGTGATCCAATACAGTCAACACTCAAGAAGCTGAGATGC
>JABAKA010008252.1:0-11671 GCA_018857285.1 Termitomyces sp. Mi166#008 | reverse complement strand
CATCAACTATCAGCTGATGTACTAGGCTTACTGAGCATGCCAATGCTGAGAGTGCTGACATGAGCCAGACTTATCAACTAGGGCTTGGCAGAGGCTGTGCTAGTGACATAGGGTGGCCATGAGGCTAGCTGACCTAAATGGTGGAGAAAATGTTGATGGAAGGTGTCAGGATAGGGCCAGGTGGCCTAGGAGACAGCTAGAGTTACCAAAGAAGGTGATGCTGAAGATCCAGAGCTAAGCAGAGCTAGAGATGGATGGTCTAGGGACCAGCCCCCTAACAAATGGGATTGAGAGAGATACAAGAAGAGAGGAGCAATTTGGTGAAAAGGGTTCAAAGGAATCAACAAGATATGGAGGACTCAGATTGGAAAGCAGTAGAATATAAAAAGGAATTGTTGGTATGAAATGGAGGTGGACCAATGAGGAGATGTTAGTGAGGGATCAAGAGAAGTGATTGGAGAAATGACAAAATTTGCAAAAAGGTTCAAACATTGTGAAACCAACCATTGGTCCATTTGGAAATTGGGAAACAATCAATGATCTGGAGGAACTTTTAAATTTGTATAAAAAGCCTTTGAGTAGAACAAAATGAACAGGTTTCTTACTCTGGACTTTCTGGCTTTGTTCTGAGTTGTTGTTCTCAACATGCTCAAAAGATCATTGTCATTGTCTATTTTGTTGTTCGCTTGACTTCTTGTCTGATTGTTTCATTGATTGAGTATCTTGTTGTTATTGCTGTTGTTGTTTGAACTGGTTGGCTGACCACTCATAGCAGTGTCAAAGCACTGAATAAGGCCAGTTCCATTGTTTGAAGTGTACTCATACATTTTAGAAGTTTTAAGCGCCTAGACTGATCAACATCTGCCTCCATGATTCCATTAAACCATGTGCTTGTTCTGCTAGATGCCCTTCTCACTCTTCTATGCATACACATGTCTCTGGGATTTCTCTTCAGTCTTTTTGCCCTATGTGTCAACACTCTAAGTTCTCATTCGGTCATCATTTGTAAGGTACAAGTACTCTCTATAGTATCATACTGATTATTTTAGATCCTTTAATCTGCATGCCTGATGCACTTTCACAGCTGGTGACCAAGACAGGGGGTCTTTAACTTTTCACAGGCATTACAAAAAGTATGTGTTTTCTTTTTCTAAAGTTCTGATTTCCTCTATAGAGTACAATGATGTTCAATATCAAGAATGAAGTGGAGGCAGTAATGTTGTCTTCAAACAGCTGCAACTCATCAAACCCTGGCAGTGTCAACATGGTAGTACTGATGCCCATTGTGTGCAGCTGGAGCCCACTGTACTTTAACAGCAATCATGTTGAAGACTTCTTGGATTCATTGGAACAAAACAGTGATAGAGCACAAGTCACACATTTGGAACTGCCAAGCTATGTCCTTCATTATTGTTTGCATCAAGTTTGTAGAATCATAGAGCATAAACCAACCCTGATGAGGAATGACTGGGTGGCAGTTCACACCTTCATGATCAATTATTATGGTGCAAATGACTTGGCTTCAAAATCTTCACCAGACAAGTTACATGTTTGAATGGACAGTCATGGCTCTGAAGGAGTCATAACATCTAGACAGGATGTTGACAGATATTACAGATATTTTTAGCAACTATCTAAACCATTGTTAGCTGACTCTTGACAGATTCTTGACAGAGACTTGAATCTATGTTTTTACAGAGGAATCCTCAAAACACTACAAAAGAAAATCAGAAAACAAATTTCAGCTGCAAAACAGAAGAATACAAACCCCCTGAGCATCAAGGACCAATTATAATAGTTGAGGGCAGAGTTCAACAAAATATATCTTGATGCAAGAGTAGTTAAAGTGGACATCAACACAGACAAGGATTCAGAAAGTTCAGGAGATAAGGACAGGTTTGTTGTTGAGCAGAGACAGTCAAGGAAAAGTGAAGGAAGGGAGAGGACTGAACAAACAGAGATGGCAAAGAAAAATGTTACATTTGGCCTGGGACCATTGATTAAAGTTATCCTGTCAGCAAAAGAAACAGAGATCACAATGAAAGAGTTGGCAAGGGGAATAGAACAGTTGCAAATAGTGATGGTGGAAGTAAGGAGGACAAGAGGTGGGGGACTGGGCATGAGAACAATGACAATTAGACATAAATGTGGGATGTGTGGGCAGACCTAACAAATGAGTTGAGTGGAGTGCTTTGAAAATTAGGGCTCAGAAGCTGATGAGGGTGGAAGTGAAGAGGAAGGCAATGGAGAGGAGAGACTTGCTGCCACATATGGTATTGACAAAAGCTGGCAGGCCTTTAATTTGACAGGAGGGACATACTGTCAGAAGGAGTGTTAGAGGTTTCTATAGTGGAGGTAACTCTGGCTTGGAGAGCACTTGCAAGCCCAGCAGCAAGGACTCAAAAGATATGTGATTTAACCTGAAAAAGAAACCTTTAAGGATAAAACTTCCAGCAAAATTAAATGATCTGACATAGGCAAAGGAGATGACTGGAGGGAACAAGTGAAAGCATCAAGAAAACAAGAAGACAACTGCACTAAAACCACATGAATCCCAAGCTCCAGTTCATCCAACACTGCCATTGATAAATACAAAGGAAGGGGCTGCAAGAAAGAGGAAGGGAAAGAAAGAGGGAGGTGAGGGGTCAAAGGAGAAAGGGAAGCCTCATTCATCATACCACTTCACATTGACGATGCAGGAGAAACTTGACATGGATGCTCTGAAAACCCAGCTACTTGACTGGACAATGATCCATGATGTTGGTAGAACAGTTTCTTGGAAGCTCTCTGGAATTTCAGAAGAGGATGGCAAACTTGACAAAGACACAAAGAGAGTATACTGACAAACCAGTTCTGATGACAAGAGTGAAAGAATTCAACAATGAGATCTGCCCATACAGATGTATGGAGGCAAGGATGGATGGAGCAGACTGCTTAAGCAAAAAGGAGAGGACTTGGAGGATGAGTTTGTCTTGTCATGAGTGCACTTCAACTATGATCCTGAAGTCATTTTAGAAGAAGCTATTGAAGCTTGGTATGTGTCAGCTGTCAAGATGCTCAAGAATCTTGTTCTGCTCTTTGCAATGGTAACAGGAAATTTGACAGATTGTTCAGAGGGGTTAAGGTGATGTTTATGGTGGATATGAGGTCAGAGCCAAATTTATGCTCAAGGAATTTATACAAAAAAACAAAGTTGTTGCTGGATCTGGACAGAACACAATGGTCATTGAAGGGGATTCACAGAGACCCAGTGAGACTGGCTGAATGTGCTAAAGATGTTTTGGTTAAAGTGGGGGAACATGCATTCAATCACTATTTTTTGTGAATGGGGCAGTAACTGGGGTGGAAGTGGGCAACATCATTCTGGAGCAACCCTGACTTCAGTGGTATATGGCATTGATTCAGTATGATAGAGTGGGTGGAATGATGATGAGGGTTTGGCAGGAAGGGTATAGAGGAGATCAGGTAACACTTTCGATTTCTCTAATGGTGCCGGATGCAGAACAGAATAAAACTTCACTATTTGTATTTGACCATCTGCCCAGGTGTTTGTTTAAGCCACATGTGGAAGATATGGAGGATGAGGAGTCAGAAAACTGAAGATATGTGTGGAAACAAGGCCTAATAATCAGCCTGCATCCATACCATGCCTTGAAGGAAGTCTTTATGCATTAGTGGGATTGTATGAGGTTGGGGGAGGGCCAGAAAAGAGCTAGGAGGAAGAGGAGGAGATGCAGAGTGAAAGAGAGGAAAGGAAACTACCAGAGACATATGACACAATATTAAGGAGGATTGTGCACTCGGTGGTGCTAGGGACTATAAGACCATGGTTGACACCATGGACAGGGCAGGTATTTGAGACAGAGATGAGGAAAGGAAACAGAGTCATTTTCTTGTCAAATGTTTTGCAATGGAAAATGAAGTATAAGCCAGTGGAACAGAAGGTGCAGCCAGTCCCAAGTTACATGCCAGACCCTGAGGGACAAGTGTTTCATCTGATCATAATTCCTGCACCTCCACCATTGCCTTTGGAACTGCTGAAGCTGGAGAATTTTGTCCCTACAGCAAAATTAACTAGGGAATAACTTGACCAAATTTTGGCTTGTATTTCAGGGGGGTTTTTGTGGCCAAGGGAAAAGGATTCAATGGTTTATGTGGTGAAGAGTCAGAAAGAGGCATTGGCATTCAAGGATTCAGAGCATAGGATGTTTTTCCCCAAATACTTTGACAACTACAGAATTCTGGTGATTGAACATACTTCATGGATCCAACAGCTGATTTGAATACTGAAGGTGATAGAAGGACAGGTGAAGGAAGTGTTGTTGGCACAAGAGCGTATGGGAAAATTTGAACCAGCATTATATCAATCATGAATTTTTGCAGTTGCAAAGAAGAATGGGATCAGGATAGTGCAGGACATACAGGAGTTGAACAAGGTTACTATTAGGGATGTGGCTTAACCACCTTGAGTTAATGATTTTGTGGAAGAGTTTGTGAGGAGGGTGGTTTATGGGCTCTATAATTTATTCATGGGTTATAATGGTCAGAGATTGGTGGTGAAATTGAGGCTGCTTACAATGTTCTTTTGCATGTTGGGAGCAAGGCAAAAAACAACTTTGATGCAAGGAGCAATGAATGTGATGCCCAGAGTTTCAGAAGTGTGCTGACCACATGATTAAGAAGGAGAAAGAGGCAGATCCACCAAATGGGAATGGATTTGTTGATGATGTGGAAACGATGGGGCCAGAATCATGGTACAACAGGAAAGAAATTGCATCAGGAATTCAGCAAGCCATTTACAAATACACCACAATCATGATTGCTTTTTCACTCAGTTTATAGAGGCAGGGATTATGGTGTTCAAAAAGAAATTGATACTGGCAACTCTGATGCTAAACATAGTGGGAACAGTGGTATTGAAGGGTGGGTGGCATTTGGAACAGGGGCTGGTGTCAAGAATTAAGAAGTGGCCAAGTGTGTTGGATGTATGGTCATTTCTGAAGACAGTGGATGTGGGAAGAAGGTGGATTTGTAACTTTTTATTGGTGGTGAAACTGCTTACAATGCTCACATGAGGGAAGGATAGCAAATTTTTTTTGGGGGAAGAGGAGGAATGGTCAATGGAGGAATTAAAGAAGTTGGTGATGACAGCACTGGTGTTGATAGCCTTGAAGTATGAGTTGGTGTGAAAACACTCAAAAATAGATGTGCTCCTGAAGGATGATCTGGATAGATTAGTAGCAGTGGTGGCAGATTCATGCAAGAATGAGGCAGAATGGATTCTGCATTGATACAGGGAAAAAGAAAAAAAAAACAGTGCTCTTTGGGTCATGCACATTTAGCAAGATGGAGTCTAGGTATTCACAACCAAAATGTGAGTTATATGGGCTATTTTGGGCCTTGAAAGCATTGCAACATTGGGTTTGGGGAGTGTACTTCAGAGTGAATGTGAATGCAAAGTTTTTAATAGAGATGGTTCAAAACCTGGATCTGCCCAATGTGCTAATGACTAGATGGATCCTCTACATCTTGCTCTTTGACTTTGTGATGAATCATGTGCTAGTGCAATCACACCAAGGGCCTGACAGGTTGTCAAGGAAAGGAAGGGCAGATAATGATTCTGATAGGTCAGATGTGGAAGAATTTTTGGACAGATTTGTGGGAAAGAGGGTTTGAATGCACTTGTTTGCCTTCATTCATTAGCAAGAGCGATACAATGACCTTTCAAGATTTGGCCATACACATTAGATGCATGCCACTGACACCTTTTGCATCATTCTGTTTGAGTGCCATCACTTTGTACATGCCATCTTTTAGTGCTTTGCCTGATGGAACTATAGAGAATGTTAGAACATTCAATTCCAACCTGAGTAGATTGGATGATGAAGAGAATAGATGGGGGTTGCTAATAAGAAGATCACTTCTTTGGCCCATGAACTTGTTCACTTATCTGGGAAGGAAATTTGAGGTCAGGAAAATTAAGGTTAAGGAGGTTCAGGAGGTTTTGATGGGGGAGAAAATTTGGAAGATGGAAATAATAAAGTATTGATAAGGTTTCGTGATTAGACTGGAGCATGGGGCCTTACCAATGGTGGAAGAATCGACAAAGGAGGAGTAATTAGAGAGTATAATGCAAGGAAGAACAATAGGTATGAGTACCCAGATGTTCTGGATGACCACAAAGTAACATGCACAATGCATCAGTTTGGAGTAAAAGATTGAGAGATGGAAGAGATGTGGATGAAAGTAAAGAAGTACTTGGAAATGTTGAAGGTACTAGTAATAAGCCCCAAATAATTCTGAATATATATAGTTAAAAATTCCAAATTTTCTTTATTTTTTATGATGTAATAGATCACATGATTTATCACATGATAACACATGACCTCTAAAAACCCAGAATTTGTCAAATCAGCACTCCATAGTCATACATTGTCATCTGATATAATCTTCTTTTAAAATAGAAGATAGTATAGAGAAAATCTATCCAATAACCTATTATGACCTCATAGACCTTACTTGAACAGCAGTAGATTTCTCATGTCACTGCTGACCATAGAAATTACTGTACATATTTATAATAACACATAGAGTGGAAGGATTACACAACTTTTCCACTGTACTAGTATATAAACTGTATA
Source organism: Termitomyces sp. Mi166#008 (assembly GCA_018857285.1). Classification (NCBI taxonomy): domain Eukaryota; kingdom Fungi; phylum Basidiomycota; class Agaricomycetes; order Agaricales; family Lyophyllaceae; genus Termitomyces; species Termitomyces sp. Mi166#008. The sequence goes on along the minus strand of JABAKA010008252.1, from coordinate 5,030 downwards.
AAAAGTAGTAGAAAACAACAAGAGAGGAACACATCCACATCAGATTTTCCTCATGCTCATGATCTAAGTTGCCCTTGCACAGTTGTTGGCAAGCTAAGCTTAGTGCCACTTTTGCCAATGTCTTCTACATGTTTTTAACTCCACATTGCCTTTTGTGGCATTTATGTGCTAGGCACCCATCACCAAGCTATACATTGCCTTTTGTGGCAATTTTACAAGCCTATGAAGGCATAGATTATCACTGCACTAAGCACCCACTGCAAAGTGCCATGCCTTTTGAGGCATAGTTTATCAGCACCAGGTTAAGGAATAGAAGTAGTCTTCCCCACTTTTTCTTCTTGGCAACTCAACACCATCATTATTACTGACCCCCCCCCCTCCTACCAGCAGACAAATTGGTAGGAAATCCCAGTGCTACCCCCATTACCTCTGTTGCCAAGCTAGTCAGCAAAACAGTCATCTAGGGCATTGCCAACAAATAGTGTAGCACCTTAGAAGTTTGCAGTGACTGTTTTTTGCGAGCTCTAAGCTCTCCCATATCCACATAGCTGCTCAGAGTTCTCCAGTAATATCAGTAAAGAACAACACCCTTCAATAGTCTTTGGTTAGCACCTTGTGTTGTTTATAATACAAGTTTTCAGGAACCTACCAAAACCCCTCACACTTTACACTAGTGCTTTGAATCAATTCAATTCTTATAGGTAGCTGATAACCTATACAATTACCCTATCTTTCAGTTGGCATAGGTTGTTTGTGTCTTGGAAGAAGAGGGATTACAAAAATCTTCCTTTTCTCTAGTATGCATATAGGCTACCAAGCATTTCATCATTTTGGAGCCCACCACAAGAGGATTTCTTAGGTAGCCAACTGCTGAAAATCCACCTGAAAACAACAAAACTGTTTTTATTACTATCCTTCCCTATCATATTCATCTCTCAACACTTGCAGGCTCTCTCTAACCAGCTAATCTAGCTGACAAACTAGACACAGTCACCAGGAGATTAATGCTCAACAATATTTCAAACCTATTTTCAAGAAGTCTAGATGACAGTTGGTTGCTTAGCCTGTTAAACCTGCTTAGCTCTGAATATACACCTTCCCAACTACACATATTCAACCACTCATAAGTTTTCAAAATAGCTGAACTAATCTCCACCAAGCCTAATACACTGATTGAGCCACCCCACATGATGGAAGACAACACTCAATTGATGCCAATGGGAAGCTACCACACTGTGCCTAAATAGGATGAAGAGAAAGTACACAAACTGGCCCAGTATTTCTGAGAGTTGAAATATCTTTTTTATGATTGCCACATCAATGATGACCAACAGAAGAAAGATTATATGGTCCAATACCTTATCTATGACATGGGGAAAACATGGATGAGCATTAAAGAGTATGAAGAGGAGTTTACTCTAGTGGCTACTTGCATCAATCCTAATTCAGCTGCCCACACCTACACTTATAAGGAATGAAAATTGAAGATTTTTAAACTTTACCCCAGATCAGAATTCAAGGATAGGTATACTAAGAAGGACCTGGAAAAACTAATCTCCAAATTTCTCAGCAAAGGCACTCCATTGTGAGCATTATTCTTCCAATATCATCACAAATTCCAGAAGATTGTCGAATGGCTGGTAGACAATGAAAAGATGGAGAAATTGGCAGAGAAGAAAAAGTTCCAGCATGGCATTCCATCAACTCAATGGATAAGAATAGCACAATGCTTGGAAATCCTCCTCCTGCTTCACCATCCTGATGATCCATACAAGGTGGAAGACATACTTAGTGTAGGAGACTGGTATTTAAAAGATAATACCACCACTATGGAATTTGTTCCACCTGCTGGTTGCCAAGGAGGAATTCTTCCTGCTCCACTGCCACAACCAGTAACACCAGCTAACATAAGAACCACTGATGCTTCTGGATCTGATGATGAGTACGTTAAAAAGGAGGAACTCTCATAGATCATTAGCAAGTCCTTGGTGCAGGTTTTTGAAAAGTTTGTGGCAAAGAATCCAGGTGCTAACAGTGGAAACAACTGAACCCAGATGCCATGAGACATCTGCCATTTTTGTGGCAGGACAGGACATACCATGATTTGTGGAAGATGCTTTGATCTGGAGACATACCTTTGCACAGAAAAATGTAGGAAAAATAACGACAACAAAGTAGTCCTTCTGTCTGGCAGCTACATCCCCCAGTTCCCCCAAAAAGTGTATTACAAGGACAGGTTGGACAAATGGCATTGCCTAAATCCTGGTAACCTAGAAACTGGTAATTTATCTGCTAATGCAGCACCAGATGCCTAATAGCAGCAGGCAATGAACAATATGCAGGTGCAAGCACAAGCACCAGCAGCCGCAGCCTTGTTTCACAAGATAGTCCAGAAACCTTGGGTAGATCAGTATGTCCTCACCACAGATGAGAGGATAGAGTACCACTAGTAGGAATTAATAAAATTACAAATGCTCTGCTGCAGCAATAAGTGTCAAGTTGCTGATGGAGTATAGGTACCACCTCCCAGACAACTCCTTGCTGACTACTATTCTGCTGCTGTTCCTCAACTACCACCTACAGTTGCTGAAGCAGGCCCTAGCCACCAATCTGAAATGACCATTAAAGCTAACAAAGCATTGCCATCCAAAGATAAGGGCAAGAAGCCAATGAAGCCAACAGTGAAGGAAGAACCTGAAGAACCCCTTCCCCCTGTCCATCCTTTTTCTAGGATCCTAGAAATCCAAATTTCAGGATCCAACCACTCCTGACAAACACCAAGAAGGCACCCACAAAACAATAGCATCAGCAGCTATAAAAGAGCAGGAGTGGATGGTTAAAACATTCAATACAATCTGAGACCACAATATCACCATGACAGTAGGAGGGGCTCTAGCTATTTCATAGCCACTGAGAAACCACTTCTAAAAAATAGTAATGCCAAAACAAGTTACTAATGCCAACATGGTGACCATTTCCAAAATCCCTGACAACGGTACCAACAATGCACTTCCATTCCCAGGAAAATCACCCCTGAACTCTTACACATTGCATTCTAACACCAACACTCATAATGCAAGCATCATGAAGCTGATAGGCACCTTTGGTGCAGTAGACCCTGTTGAGGCATTTTATAATCATTGGCCTCTGGAACACCATGCCAGCCTGTGTGTTGCTAAGGACACAGATTCCCTCAGTGTAGGGGGACCTATCTCTCTCCACCTTTCACCTCTCTGCCCTGCTATGATTTTCCTTCATTCTTCTTCCTCAGCCATCTCTCATGCTGATGACAACAAATAGAAGGGCTGGATGGTAATTGTTAAGGAGGAGGAGGAGCCAAAGGTCTCTGTCAATTGGAGAGAGTTTAAGAGGAGTTTAAAAGGAATTAACAAAAGAAAATCTCACAACAATCCCTCCATTCAACTAGACCAGAGACAGCACTTGCAGCTGTTGCTGAACAACTATTCTTTGTGGACTCTGGAGCAACTATTCACATATCCCCATGCAAATCTGATTTCATCACACTTTGACTCATCACATTTAAGGCCATTAGAGGTGTTGAAGAATCTATGATCATAGCTCACAGGATTGGAAGTATCAAGTTACACACCCTGGAAGAAAGCCCCCTTGCCTTTGAAAGGGTTGTATGTTTCCAACTCAACCATCCACCTCATCTCAGTCAGCTGTATCTCCATCAACAATTGCACATACTCCTGTTTTGAGAATGAAAATGTTCAAATCATAAATTGCTACTAAAATTATTGTTGCAAAGGGCCCACTGATCCAGAAAAAAGGGCTCTATACAATTGACCTCTCAGATGCCACAGCTGAGCATGCCTACACAGTACACCAAATTTAAAGAACTGACCTAGAGACTTGGCACCATTGTCTTGGTCATATAAACAGTTAGCCCATGATCATAGGATCAAAGGTATGCTCACTCCCTTTTATTGCCCTCCACCAAAATGTAACAGCTGTCTCCTGGAAAAACAAACTAGGATGCCAGTTCCAAAAATAAGGCAGGAGGGGCATAGAGTGATGTGGAAGCTGGAAATAGTGTAGGCAGACCTAATGAGTCCTATAAATGTGTGATTGAGATTTGGGAACCACTATGTATTAGACATAGTAGATGATTATACAAGCATGCCATGGTCTATACCTCTTAAAAACAAGAAGGAAGCTTTTTCTGCATTAATGGCCTGGGAAAGAGCAAGAGAGAACAAGACTGAGCTCAAGATCAGAAAGTATTGAACAGGCTTTGACAGAGAACTGAAGAGTAATGAGATGAAAGTGTGGCTTGAATCAAGAGGCATATCTGAAGAAAACAGCATACTATATACATTTATGCAAATCATAAAGGTGGCATAAGACATTGATGGGCAAGGCCCATACCATGAAAATTGGTTCTGGATGCCCTGAATACTTATGGGATGAGTTTTACTTAACAGCAGCTCACCTTCACTCAAAAACACTGACAAAATCTCTCAATAGGAAGACTCCATATAGAAAATAGTTTAACCATGAACCTGACTATTTTTACATGCACAAGATTGGATGTAGGGCATTTGTCTTTATCCCAACCTATAATTTAAAGGTATGACCACATTCCATCAAAAGTACACTCATTGGCTATGGGCAAAACTCAAAGATATATTGGTGTTGGGAAAGGCTGAACAAGAAAGTTTATCAATCATACTATATAGTTCATTCAATGCCACAAATCCTAGAAACCTGACAGCACAGCAACTGAACCTCCAATTCCCACCTTCTGTGACTTAGATGAGACAGCAAGCTTGACACCACAAGAAGAGAACAATGACCTTAAGGGCTTTGACATGAATATACTTGCTCCAAGAATCAATCCCAAAATATCCACCATAGACCTTGACCACATGAATGTCAATGATGATGCTGACAACCATTCCCTCCTGTGAAGATCTGGCTGGGTATGACAGCTGACTAAGAAAGTAACAATGGAGGAGAATCAATGGCCAACAAGGATGGAGAGAGCAATGAAAGAAGTTAGGGAA
>JABAKA010008251.1:0-11720 GCA_018857285.1 Termitomyces sp. Mi166#008 | reverse complement strand
GTGGCATTCATGCATAGGTATGAATTAAAAATTCTGATCTACGACCGAGAGAATAGCGCTCTTGATCAATCATAGGGCACCCTGATTTACGCATCTGAGCAGGAAAGAGCGATTATCCACATAGTTCCAGTATTGGCTTGAATTCGAACTCTTTGGATTCTGGGTACGGTGCATGTGCGATTAGGGATTTCGAAGCGCTGATTCCTGAACATGTACCGGAACGAAGCGGAAAGACAATAAACTTCGCAGTTCCGGGAAAGAGCGTAGATAGCAAAAAAAAAGGAGACGAAGGAACTTGGTGAGGGCTCAGTCTCAGGGAAGGAAGAAAGGGCCGGCTGCGACTTGATGTTTACCTAATAAACATTCCGAATGTTCGGAACTTTGTTCTCGACACTCGTCAGTGAAATCCGCGAACTTGGTGTCCTTGATAATCTTATATACAGTGTAACAATGACCTTAATTCCAGCAACTGGACTGCTCAAGCACTTGTCAAGCGCCTAGCGTACCGTGACGGAATGAGGAGTACGGAACAAACTGAATCATCGAAACTCACCGTTTTTTTCTCTTTTTTCTCCTTTCAGACACATTGATCTTGAAGCTTTCAGTGAACGTGCTCTGTCCAGCTTTCACTTGCAAGAAACTTTTGTTCTCCTTTATTGTCAAGCGACATGATTTTTGGCCCTTCAACGAGGTTCCATAATTCTCCTTTGATACACTTTCTTCTCAAAACGATGTTGATCCCCCTTCCAAGAGAAGTCCTCCACGAAATTCTATGTTTCTGTCTGTAAGTCGATCATGATATGTTCACATCCAGATTCGCAAAGATGCTTCGCTGCCGTTGTGCAGACGGATATGCTATTTTTCCCATATGCACAAAGTGGCACCGCGTTGGAGCCTCCCGGTCTCTAGGAGACGATACTCCTGGACTCATGGATTGTATATGATCCCGCTCCAAAAACATGCACGACAGACAACTTGGTAACTACGTTCGAAAATTCGGTATCGAAGGACGTTATGGCCTCCTTGTGGCAAAGATTCTGACATACGTTCCAAGAATCACGCCTCTCTCGATTTGAGCACAGAATCTCAAGGCAGTGAACCTCAGCCACGTCGTCCTTAGGGATAATTCGAGACTCTGTAACAAAGCAGTTGTTGACGTTGTTACTGCTTGGCCATCTGAATCCAATCTCGACACCTCAAATCCCTTTTAGACTTCCTTTGAGTTCCTGAATGGAAAAGTGTCATCAATAAAAGGTATGTCGAGCATCACTGGTGAGTGGTCTCGAAGCTATGGACCCTTTGTGCCTTCTTTCGAGCAGACACGGCTGGTGATCACAAACCCTGGCCTTACGCGAAATCTATATCCGGATCATGTGGCCAGCAGCAAGCAACAAGTTGACCTTACCTTCCGTCTGATTTAGATACGAAGAGTGTTCACAACTGTCAGGCTTACAGCCCGATTACGACGACAGTATTGTGTGCGAATACATTCCAAAGTCATTTGCAGGGGCTACGTCGTGGTTATGATGGCGGGAGCGGGGACCGAATGCGTTTTGATAATCGTTACTGCCGAAGCCACATGGACTGAGGTTTTTTTTTTTTTTTCTTTTACTCAAACTACGACGTTCTAGGTTTATCTGTTTCTATGCTCATCAATCTTGAACATCTGAACGTTTCTCGAAAAACATACGTCTATGCATGTTTCAGAAAAAACTTACTAACAGGGCTGCGGAGATCGTTCTGAAGCCTCTTGAGCGCTGGCCTTGTACAAACGGTCCGACTTCCTAAGGTTGCACGTACCTCTGGGGTCAGTCCCAGAGACCTCGTCTTCGAGCGCGCTCGGCCGATCATTCAATAATAATGGGTGGTTGGTTCCGTCATACAGACAATGAATCAGCGCTAAGGATTTGTCTATTGCCCATGCACTATGAACGAATCAACCTCCAGAACTCCGAACTCACGTCAAGTTTTGGTTGATTCAATACTGGGGGTAGTAGAATACTTATTGTTTGCACACATGCTTTTGCTGAATTACCCCCGGGGATCGCGTGCTCGACGGGTCTCATGATCAGTTTTTACTTACGTACGGGGATCACGCGCTCGTCTCTGCGTATACTACTTAGTAGCATCTGTACTGCTAGATGCAAACACGAGCACCCTGGTCTCGTTGCGGTGGGCGCCCCTCTCCGAGTCGGAGAGTCCGAGAACCGGTCTTTACTCTTTCTCAAAAGTCCCCAGCCATTCTTGTACATACCATCCCTTCCTCACATTATCGGCCCGAATACTCTGGATGGGAAGGTCCATCGGCTTCTCAGCCGTGACCCGCCGGCGACTCGTACAACCTCACCCTGGCTTCTCTTCTGGGGTCCAGAAGTTACATCTACATACATATCAATTCGCGCCCGTGGCACGCGATAAGCATCCGGGTTCTCTCACGGTTTGGGTAGAGCACTTAACCTGGTCTGGGGTTTTGACCCATCACGCATCAGGGACAGACCGTCCTGTGCACGAGGAACCGACCGCCACCGCCCATGTGCACGAGATCATCGACTTGTCAAGGCTCCAGCCCCCCAGCCTCTTTCTTCCTTTTTTCCTTTTGCAATTTCACGGGCTTGTGCTCTTCATCTGCCGAATCGCCTTTTTTTTCTTTTTTTTTTTTCGCACGTATGTGATTCGAGGGGTTCTAAAAAAAAAAAATAGTAAATGACGGGGTGAATACATGCATATGGCCGCTTGTTCGGGTTGTTGTTCGTTCGTTTTTGATATAAAAAGTCCCACCCCCCAAGGGTTCTCTTTCTCATCGTGCTTCCTTCCTCTCATCCCACCGACAATCAATCTCGCATGATGGCGTCTTCGCTGGGCGTTGCACTCGTAACCGGCGCATCTAAAGGAATCGGGCGTTCGATCGCCTTACGACTCGCCAAAGACGGGTTCGACGTCGGTATAAACGACGTGCCGGCTGCGCGTGAGGGGCTCGAGTCGTTGAAAGCGCAGATGAAGGCGATGGGGCGCAAATCGAGTCTTGCGGTGGGCGATGTGTCTGTGCAGACTAGTGTGGAGAATGTGGTTAAGACGGTTGTGAATGATCTTGGGCGTTTGGATGTTGTGAGAGAGTTGTTGTTGTGTTTGATAGGTGGTCATTTTTATTTTATTAGATGGTGGCGAATGCGGGGATTTGCAGGGCGCATGCCATCACTGAAAGTTTGTGGGTTTGTGTCTCGAGTGGATTAGAGGTTTGATGCATTTTTTTTTATTTTTTATAGCCGAGGTGGAAGAATGGGACAAGCTGTTCGCGGTGAATGGACGGGGCGTGTTTTTGTGCTACAAGTACGCGGCGATGCAGATGATCAAGCAAGGCCAAGGCGGGAGAATCATTGGAGCTTCTTCGCTTGCCGGAAGACGAGGCTTGTTTTGAGTTTGCTTTGAGTTTCGCTTAGATCTGATCCCGAGGGCTTGTTAGGAGAAGCTAATCTGGCGGCGTATAGTGCTACCAAATTTGCGGTTCGTGGGCTCACACAGGCGGCTGGTGCGTTGCATGTAAAAGTGTCGGTTTTGCTATCGTTCAACCATGACTAGCTAAGGAATGGGGTCGTCATGGGATCACTGTAAACTCTTACTGTCCAGGTGCGATTATATGCTGTTTTGCTTTGAATGTACCGAGTTGATGTGCTATCAACAAGGGGTTATCGAGACTGACATTAGTCGGTGATGCTGCTTTTCGCAAGATTGAACCCATTAATGTTTTTTTTTTTCAGTCCAAAACATTGCTAAAGACACCAATACGCCTTTGGAGGACATTTACACAATGGTTAGGGGCCATTACTCTGCGGTTATTGACCTCTTTTGAACGTTGTTTCTGGCCAGTATGGTGCCCAAACCACCGTTGGACATAATGGAAAGGTCGAAGATGTAGCCAACGTTGTTTCTTTCCTCGCATCAAAAGATGCGCGTTTTATAACCGGTATGATTTATTTGTTTTTCCAACAATATGGTAGGCTGATTGCACGACAGGCCAAAGTGTAAGTTTTTTTCTTGTTTGAGAAGCGAGGCGTGAGTTGACGAGGTGGTAGGTGGGTGTCGATGGAGGGATGCAAGGGTCTTGAGGTAGAGCTGCCTGTATATATATATGTATTACCAATGGTTGTTGCTCCCACGGTCACGGTGGTAACGCGTCGGCAAAGGCACTCGAGTTTTGGGTTTGGCTTGACATGTCTGGGCTGAAGAACTCGCCGTTTGGAAAGCGTCTGCGTGCGGCGCACCAGGAGCACGACGCCGCCGATGCCCGACGTACCCGGCCCCGCGTCAATCCCATCTTTGGTGGCGCACCCTCCACCCCGTCCCTCGATTCCCGCAACGCCACAAGCAGCAGCAGCAGCAACAGCACAGGGGACCGTTTCGTGCCGTCGCGCGACGCAGGGGACATGCGGACATCGTACCATCTCATGGACGAGAGTGGGCCGTCGACGCCGTCAAAGACGAGACTGATCCCGTCCGAGTCTGACGCGCTCAAGGAACAGGCCAACGCCATCTTCACGTCCATTCTCCACAGCGAGGTCACCCCGCCCAAGCCTCGCCGCCGCCCCGTCTCCCCCACCCTGCCTCCGTCCACGCCCACCCGCCGCCGCCTCTTTGCCTACACCGACCCCGCCTCCCATCCCAACACCCCCACCCGCCGCCTCGACACCCCCACCGACGACGCCTACTCCATGAGCCCCGTCCGCCCAGAGAGCCGCCATCTCCTCGAAAGCCCCCGTCGCCAGCCCCGCACCGTCTCCAAGACGCCCTACCGCGTCCTCGACGCCCCCGACCTCGCTGACGACTTTTACCTCAACCTCGTCGACTGGTCCTCCACCAACGTCCTCGGCGTCGGGCTCGGCTCCTGCGTCTACCTCTGGACCGCCCACAACGCCGCCGTCTCAAAGCTCTGCGACCTCGCCGACCACAACGACACCATCTCCTCCGTCTCCTGGGTCCAAAAAGGCACCACCCTCGCCGTGGGCACTCTCTCGGGCCGCATGCACATCTACGACGCCAGCACACTCCAGCTCCAGCGCACATACAACGCCGCACACACCCAGCGTATCGGCGCCCTCGCGTGGAACGCACACGTCTTGTCTTCGGGATCTCGAGATCGCAGTGTCCATCATAGAGATGTCAGGGAGCCGACCACGAGGCCGTTTAAACGGTGTACGGGGCACAGGCAGGAGGTGTGTGGGCTCAAGTGGAGTGGGGATGGGGGGCCGGCGGCGGCTAACCTCGCGAGCGGCGGCAACGATAACAAGGTGTGTATATGGGATTTGAGGGGGTCTAGGAGACCTGCGGCTGGGATTGGGCGTGGGGCGACGACGGGGACGGGGACGGGGAGTGGAGACGATGGGCCTGGTGATGCGCCTCTCTGGAAATTTCACGAGCACACGGCCGCTGTCAAGGCGCTTGCATGGGACCCGCATGTCTCGGGTGTCCTTGCGACCGGAGGGGGGACCCAGGACAAGCATATTCGGTTCTGGAACACGATCAACGGCACAATGTTGAACGAGCTTGATACAGGTTCTCAGGTTTGTGTCTTTTCCTTCTCTTCTCTCTATCCTCTAACACCCCCCCCCTTACACACAGGTATGCAACCTCATCTGGTCCCTCACATCCCACGAGCTCGTCTCCACACACGGGTTCTCATCCACGACCGCGCAGAACCAGATCTGCATCTGGAAGTACCCGGCTCTGAACATGGTCGCATCGTTGACGGGCCATACGAATCGGGTGTTGTATCTTGCGATGAGCCCGGATGGCGAGACGATCGTGACGGGGGCGGGGGATGAGACGTTGAGGTTTTGGAATGCGTTTCCGAGGAGGGAGGGGAGGGAGAGGGGGGAGAGTAGGTTGGATTGGGGGAGGTTGATTCGGTAGGGGTGGAGGTGGAGGTTGCGCGTTTTTTCATCCCATCCCGTTCCGTTTTGGATTTTACGTTCCATCCTCGTTCCACAGCGCGACTTACTTTTTATGTCCATTTCCAGTTCCCATATCCCCATATCCCAACGGACCTACACACATTACTTGTTGCATTATGGTTGTTGTTTTCCTACATACGTACACATGCTGCTCTCATCTATCTATTCTTTTTTTTTTTTTTTCGTTTTGATATCTGGGTAAATCGTGAATCGTCCGTGGCTATTGAATTTGAGTTTTCCTATGTGGCGCCCACTGTTGGGAGTTTGTACACTCGTGAAACTGATTCTATCCCGAGGTTGATAGGCATTGGTTCTCATTTGGTTTTTAGGAGCTTTCCTCATGAAAAAAAAAGAATGATAAAGTATACTCTGGATGTGAAATAACAACAACGACATCAAAGCGTCTGTTTGTTCAAAATAAAGGGACGAGGACTAGTGTGAACGCAATATTGTTCGTCTCTTCTTCCGTATAGAGAGTGTCACGGGCTTGACCCGTGTTCTCGTGGTGCTCTAGTTAATGCTGATATAAACGATGGGTCTAAGTCAAGATGAACTTGACTAACCGAACCTTCAACAAGATACACTCAAATCACACTGAATGTAGATAGATAGTTTTTTTTTTCACAATAGATGTTTTCGATTTGCTTACAGCGGTTTATAATGTTCGCGGCTGCCTAGGTCGTTCCTTTTCTGGGGTCACTCCGTTTTTTTTTTTTTTTTTTTTAGGCGAGAGCATTTCTTCTGGACCGTCGTGAGGCTGCCTTATGAAGGCGGCCTCGGGTCTGGGAAATGATGATATTGTCTTCTATAATGGGCCTATAAGAGGAGTGAAGGAAATATGCGGAAGGTAAGGTGATAGAAGGCGGAATTGGCATGTATGATAGGGGGAGTTGTCGTTCGTGTGTTCCAAGATAAGAATAGGAAAATTGTCCTTCATCTATTTGGAGTGATAGCAAGAGGGAAAAAGTCCAGTATGATAGTGTTCACCGTGTATTCGTCATAAGGGGGAAAACAGTAATGTCCATTGTGTATCTGTCATAAGAAGAAGAAACGGGAATGTGAAGTGAGCAGGGGAATAATGTCCACCCTCAAACTGACGTCATCCTGAGTAATTGAATCTTATCTTCGAAATCAGGTTGTGGCAGTGCCGTTGTGAAGATGTTGGGAGGCGCAGTGAAAGAGGATAACTTCATGAGAAGCTATGTGTTTGTATACAAAATGATGTCGAATATCAATGTGTTTGCTGTGGGCATGAAATACAGGGTTGCTGGCAAAAGAGATGGCGGATTGGTTGTCGGTGATGAGTTTCACACTGGGAAATTCAGCATTTCAGTCTGACTAAATCCTTTACCGAAACTAATAGTTTCGGAACTGGAATATCACATCATGAAATTGAACCGTAAATTTAAACATAAAGATTGTATGAATCTAGTACTCGAACAATAAGCTTAACTTCAAGTAACTTGAAGTTAAGCTTATTGTTAAAAATGAAGAAAGTGAACTGAGTGTTCGGCATTGTGACCTGAGATACAGAATGCCCAAATCTCCTCCACATCGTAAACCTCATAAAAAGCCTCTGCCCTATGCTCATAAACCTAGGCTCCCATCAAAGAAAGATGCCTCTAAAACATCTGCAAAGCCAGCCCAAAAGAATCATTGCAAGCATCTCACACTGCATGACTGGTTGACTGTCTTTGCCTACATTGATGAACATCCCACTCTGTCTCAGGATAATATCTGTGCATCACTTTTGTTCCAAGCTAGATAGTGCACTTGTTTTTCTCAGTCAGCACTGTCCAGAAAACTCAAGAAACATGGAGAGATGATGGAAGCCCAGGTCAATGACAATCCAAATGCGCTGTCCTCAAAGCATCCACGTGTTGTCACAAGACCAGATGTTGAACAGGCACTGTTCCTTTGGATCAAGCACATGGAGGAGAAATGAGAGACAGTCAATGGCCCCATGTTGAAGGAGAAGCAGAAGCACTTTGAAAAGGAGTTTGATGTGCCAGAGAAGGAGCATGTAACAGGTGATGGCTGGGATTCCTTCTTTTTGCCAAGCTTACAAGATCAAGGAATATCGGTGGCATGGAGAAGCTGATTCAGTAGATCTGGAGGCAGTTGAGGCAGAGCAGCAATGTGTGAAGAAGATCACTGATGCATACAAAGAGAAAGACCTGTTCAATATTGATGAAAGCAGTCTCTTCGCTATGTAAGTTTACTGTCAACTGTGATTTAATCATAAAACTTTATTTAACATTGACCAAGGGCACCTCCTGATTGTGGCCTTGCAACAAAGCAAATGAGTGGCAAGAAGAAGAAAAAGTTTTGCATCACAATTGCATTTGGATGCAATGCAGATGGGAGTGAAAAGCTTCCACTCTTTTATATTGGGAAAGCAAAGAAGCCTTGGTGCTTCAAGAAAACAACACCTGCTCAACAAGGCTTCCACTATTGTTATGACAAGAAGGCATGAATGACTTCAGAGTTGTTTGAGGAGTATGTTTTGTATCTTGTCTGCTTTTTTTTTCAGATCCTATGGCCATAGGTGGATCAAATTACTTGATATCAAAATGAGAAAAGAGAACCGTCATATTCTTCTTCTCATTGACAACTTCTCAGGACACAACATTGAATATCAGCCACGTAATATCCAGATCAAATTCTTTGAGTCCAACATGACACCATTTGTTCAGCCACTTGATGCTGGAATCATTTGGTGCTTCAAGGCATATTACCGGCAGGCTTTCTACAGACATGCTATTGAACTTGATGAAGCAGGTGAGAGTGAAGTTTACAAGATCAACCTTCTTGAAGCAATGGTGATGGCTCAGCAAGCATGGAATACAATTGATGCAGAATCCATTAAAAACTGCTGAAAGCATACACAGATTCAACACATGTAAGTTCTTAATCTATTGCCTCAAATATATTAGGCTAATTACAAGTCTGTAGTGAGTCTGATACTAATATAAAAAGTCCTTGCACTGATCAAGAGGCATGGAAGATCATCAAAAATTTTGCTGTCTCTGATATGTCACTTTCTGTCAGGGGACTCATCTCCTGACTGTCTATTCCTAGCTTGGCTTAGCTGTCTCCTGGGCTGCCTGGCCCTATCCTGACACCTCCCATCATTGTCTTCACCACCACTTAGATCAGCTGGCCTTTGAGCCCCACCCTACATCATTAGCACAGCCCTCTGCCACCCCTGGTGAGTAAGTCTAGCTCATGTCAGCACCCTCGGTCTCAGCATGCTCAGTAAGCCTAGTGTCCTCAGCTGATCGTTGTCAATTACACATCACTATTATATACTGGCCTGCTTAATTAATAGATCATAGTCAGCAGCTCCTGCTTAGCATACAGGAATTAGTCACCATACTAGCCAATGTAGTATATAGGATGGACTGAGGCATAGTACATCCCCAGTCCTGACAATAGCAGTGTCATTGGGTCTACACATTGACACAACTGTGAGCGCCTTCAGTGATGGTGATGGCATGCAACCTGGTCTAAACATGTGTAGCAATTGAGGAGCTAGGTGACTTCAAAGAACACAACAATCCAGACAAGCAGATCTTTGTGGTAGAGGTGCACTAGTGTGTTTTGCAAGGGCTTGTCCTGACAGGTTCCTAGGTACTAGAACTGTACAGTGGAGGGCTCAAGAGTAGGGAACAGATTCTATCAAAGGAAAAAGGGAATCTAGCAGGAAGAGGTTTAGTGACTGTAGTTGACTAAAGGATGAGGTGGTCAAGAACACTATTTAAATGGTTGTACATTGGGAAGATGATCAGGAAGAGGATTGAGAAGAGTATAGGGAGTATAGGGAGAAGAAAATTAATGTGAAGGAGAATTTGTTGGTGTCAAGTACTAGTGTTGGGAGGGAACATTGTCAGTGGTTGGCAGTACATGGGGCCCAATGGCCAACTTGGCTAGCACACTAGCAACAGAGGTTTTTCCCAATGGCAAATATTCAGGAGGGAAGAACCTTGGACTAGGGTTGTGTGGGACAAGAAACACATGGAGCAGAAAGACTTTTTACTCAGATGAGCAGCAGCTGAGCAGTATAGTTTAAAGAGGTGAATTCTTTTGTGTTGTAGTCTAAATTTGGTAGGGTTTTTATAATGCTTTGTTTTTGTATCAGTAATATTGATAAGTGAGACTGTCTTGTGTCAGGAGTGTATTGCTGACATGGATAATAGAAAACTTTGTACAGTAAAAATAGAATGGTAAGAAATTGGTCTTTGTAGTGTGTAATTTGTAATGCTTGGCTTTTCTTATTTGGCTTGTATAGAATATGAATGTAAGTATGAATGGAACATGAAAGTAAAATCATGTGCTCCCAGTATGTGACCAGTTGTGCTGCATTGCGAGTGTATATTGAGGTGTTTTCTGTGTTCAGCCATTTCTGAACCTTATCAATGGCCTCTGCTCTCACCTCACTCTTGCCTTCACACCTCTCGCTTGCTGCCTGCCTCCTTGCCTGCCTGCACCTTTGTACCTGGCTTGCTTTCCACTCACTGCCTCCTGAGGAAGGGGGTAGAGTGGTGGGTTGATTGCTAGGGTTCCCATGGATGGTGATTTTCTTACACTTTCTGGGGCTGAAAATCATCTTCAAAAACATTTTGGAGAGAAGTACAATGACAATGATTGGCAACCAGCTTTAAAAGCAGTCATGAATGCTGAAGGTCATATTACAAAGGCACAGGAAGCAATTGATCAGCTTGCATTAGCTAGTCATCTTCCAAAACTTACCATCAAGCTTTCTGCACATCATCTACACAATCCACAGCTAGATGCTGTGAAAGCCAAGCTGATGGAATCTGTCAACAAGTTAGTGAAGCAAAAGCAGATCTTTGAACAAGCACCAAGTCTCAAAGATCTGCTGAATCCTGTGGAGGAGACGGAAGATTCAGATTCAGCATATAGGTTTGAAGGAGGAGATGCTGAGATCATTGCCACTGTTCAACAAGAGATGGCAGAGCAGAGGGAGGAAGTCTTGGAAATAGAGGAATCTGATGACGAAGAGAAAGCAGATCCTTATAGTGATTGCTCAATTGCAGAACTTATTGCACTTACTGAGAAACTCAAATGGCAATCTCTGAAATATGCTGATGCTGACTTTCCTCTTGAGCTCCCTCAGCAGCTTCAGAGGTTTCAAGCTCAGTTGAAGCATAAACAGATTCATACCAGGACTTAGGATAGATAGCTTTGTTAATTCTGCATAAATGTACATTATCAAAGCACAAGAGACACATGGGCTTGTCACTTACATCACATGACATATCCTGGTCCTGCATAAATCTCATAATGCATAGTCTTGGGGGTGGTCCTGATGCTATGCATTATAAGATAGTGTACTGTATTATGAAAAAAACTATCTACTACATTCAGTGTAATTTGAGCTAAAGTCCCAGAACTTGTTGAAGGTTTGGTTAGTCAAGTTCATCTTGACTTAGAGCCATCCCATCCTACATCTTGATCCCTTACATTTTTGCATCATTTCCTGTTTATACCTATTTTTCTGTATATACCCATTTTATATATACTATATATATATACCTTTCTCAATGTGATGATGGTGTTGATGAGTGAGCCAATCATTCTATGACCATCCCATGACCATGCCACAACCATCCTATGACCATTCTATGACCATCCTACAATCAAGTTTCTGGTTTTCAGAAACTCTTAGTTTGGATTAACATTGGAGGAAGTTTCAAAGTTTGGCCCAAACCTTGAATTTGAGCCAATGCAACTAATAATATCATTCTTATT
>JABAKA010008250.1:0-11746 GCA_018857285.1 Termitomyces sp. Mi166#008 | reverse complement strand
GCTGTGGCTTTTGTGTATTGTACAGTTCCTTCCCATGCATCAGAAGCCTCTGAAGTGTTGCTCCTGGCATAGGGAATCCTCAGACTTATTCTCTTTGGATTTCCCTCTGCCAGATGAGTAGTTAGATTGGTAATCATCTGTACAACACTCAATATACTTTGGATTTTCCTCTGCCAGCTGTGTGACTGAGCCACAGCCCCCAGAGGTTGCCTTTATAACAGAACAAGTCTCCAATTTTAGTCTGGGAACCCCTCTTGAGCCTGCTTGAACTCTTTTTCTTGCCTCCTATTGGTCTCTCCTCCACTAAACTACTCCTAGCCCTTACAGTCTCAATGACTCAACCAGCTGCTCCAGCCAATCCCTCAGATTCCAGCCCCTAGGACAATGCCTGGAACTGTCTGCTTGCTCTAGAGACTCAGGTGCAGACTATCCAAACCTCTCTGATCCTGCACACAACTAAACTTGCTGGATTGCACCAAACTATGGACACCATTTCACATTCTCTTCAGATGCTCTTAAAGTGTCTTTCTCCTACTTCAGTTACTACTTCCACACCTCTTACACCACCAAAGATGAATTCTGCATCTTGCTTCAATGTCTTTGCAGCTCCACGCACAAAAATACCTTGCCCAGCACTCCTTGACAACTTACAATGGAGACCGAGCAATGGGTGAATGCTTCCTTCAGTTTTATGTCACATACATCCAACTGAGCAATGAAGCCTTTTATAGAACCTGACAATATATGTTCCTCTGACTATTTGACAACTAAATCTGTAAGCACCCTCTTCAACATATAAAATTCTCCTCTAGTCAAAGGCTCAACCACAGTCTCCTCCTCTTCATCTTCTTGCTTACAAATTCCTACTGGGAACAACACCTCTTTTGTCAGTACGTTGTTGCCTCGTCAGTATGTTGGAGCAAATCTGCAATGCCAGAGTGTCAAATTAAGTGGTAATGTGCTGGTAAGTGCAGACTCTGAAATATATGCTGTAAAACTATCTAAACAAGCAGAGTTGTTGAGTTGATTGTAGTAGCATAGAACATCTTTTGTCCATTCAACCAGAAGTGCATGGCTTTGTCATCAATATGAATGTTATAGCCTTTTTTTTAGTCAAATATATACAAGATAAGAGATTATTTCAGAGTAATAGAACATGCAAGACTCTATGAAACTCTAAAGACCGGACCTTCTTCTCATTCACAACATGGAATACAACTGTACCAATTCCAGCTGAATAAATAATAGTGTTGTCTGCTACTGACTGGAGTGTGATAAGGAGCATAATTGCAGACCCAATTTTGATGTGGAGTCATGTGGCAAGTGGCTTCTGAGTCTGCAATTCAGTCAAAGGCTGAATGGAAAGAGAAGGATTTGAATAATCCAATAAACAAGTACTTGCAAATTTTGCATCATCTTTCTTGGACTTGTCTTCATTAAAAGCTGTATTGGCTTGCTGCTGGCCTTTTTTGCCTTTGCTGATGTATGATTTAGTCTGCTGCTTTGCTTGTTGCTGAGCTGCTTTATATTTGCAGCAATTAGCTTGTATATGTAGAGACACATGTGAATGAACTGAATAGAAAAAGGATCAATAAGAAACACATGTAATAGAAATGAATAGAAGAATACAATCACATGTTTAGCCAATACAAATATATGGCATGTGATTGTAAAGCAAAAGTAGCATGTGTTAAATGATGAACTTGGAGTAATGTGATGATCATATGGAGAATTCTAACAGTCCTTCTTTAAAGTAATGTTGGTTGCATCTTCTTCTGCCATGCATTGTCACACCAGTAAAAGTTGGTGAAGCTCAAAAAGGCCTGGACCTTCTTTATGTTCTTAGGCTCCAGCCACTCTGCTACATCAGCTTAAGGTACTCAACCTTAGTCTGCTCAAACTTGCACTTCTCAGGCTTAAGGTAGAGCTGGTATCAATAAAGGTGCTCCAAAACAATGCATGTGATCTGTTGATGCTCTTTTAGTGTCTTTGTATCAATGTGGATATTATCAAAGTAGACACAGACCACATCTTCTGCAATCAAATCACAGAAGATATTATTCATCATTATATGAAAGGTGGCCAGGCTATTAGTGAGCCCAAAGAACATTACTAGAGATTTGAAGAGTCTGTAGCTGGTTTTAAATGCAGCCTTCCACTCATCCCCTTCTTTGATATGTGCACATTGTTGTAGCCTTAGTAGACAACTAACTTGGTAAAGTAGCATGTGCCTTGAAGGTTGTTAACTAGTTCAGAAATGAGCA
The DNA here is from genome assembly GCA_018857285.1 of Termitomyces sp. Mi166#008. Classification (NCBI taxonomy): domain Eukaryota; kingdom Fungi; phylum Basidiomycota; class Agaricomycetes; order Agaricales; family Lyophyllaceae; genus Termitomyces; species Termitomyces sp. Mi166#008. The sequence continues at coordinate 9,482 of JABAKA010008250.1, read as the reverse complement.
GGAGGGGATAGAAATTTTTCATTATCATTGCATTCAGAACATAGTAGTCCTGAACCAGATGAAGGGATTCATCCTTTTCTTCTGATAAAGAAGACTAGAGAGCCCATTGAAGACTTCAAAAGGTGTTACACATTGGTCTAAAGTCAAGATTCTCTTACAAGAACACATTTAGCTCATTCTGTTTCTAAAAAGCAAGGGGGTATACCTTACAGCTAGAAAGTTCTGCATTCAGAACAAGTTAAATCACATGATCCCACTGCTTATGCTCAGGAAGCAAGTCAAACAATGCCTTGGAGAATACATCTTCAAAGTCTTAGAGGTGATGAGGAACTGTGGTTTGGGCTGAGAGTTTGCCACAAATGCTTGGGCCAGGCGAGATGTGGTCTGACTAGCCTGGATCTCTGCAGCTGTTGACAGTAAATGCAATGTAGCAGCATAGACCCTATCATCTGTCTCTATAGCCTTGTCTAGAGACTCTGAGTCCAGATCACTAATAAACTCACCCTCACATCCATCTTCCTGCTGGGTTTCATTTTCCATGCTTCAGATGTCTTTGTAAAGGGCTTCTCTATGAGGGAATGCCAAAGAAGGAGGATTCAATAGGTCAATGTCAGCAAAGGCAATGTGCTCTACACAACAAGCATGTATGGCAGCCATGCTCACAGACCATTGCCCTGCACTTTTCTTGAACCTTGTTGGCACAAGTAAAACAATACTAGGGGCACTGACTCATGCACATCTCACCCTTTGACCAATCAATTTCTGAATTGTGCTTTTGAAGCCAAGTGTAAGCCTAGGATCATGTTTTGGTTTCTAAGGCTAGTTAGTGGCAGCAAAGATGGCATGCTCTGAAAGGGAGTGGTAGTGCAGAACAAGATCCACCACAGAGCAGATAGATTCTCCTTCATTAAGAATGCCATCAATGTTGTATACAGAAATGGAGTGGATGTCAGGTCCCGCTGACCTAGAGGCTCTTATCTAGAGCAATAACCTACTATTTTAACACAAGACACACTGAGAAGTCAGAGTTTGAGTGTCAATGATGCAAAGTTCAACAAGAGATAGATCAATGGAGGACTTAGGGCAGCATTGGCAAATGAAAATGGAAGACAGAATAGATTGAGAAGAACCAGGAGACTTAGTATGACAATAAAAAGTAGAATAAACTTGAACAAAAGAGACTAAGGACTGACTACCATAGTATGAAGGTTTAAGTATTATGGCAAGATGGATTACTGAAACAACATCAGAGAGGGTTGAGAGAGCACTGAAACAAAATGATGGGCTATGACATTACTCTCTCGCTAGCGTCAAGACTCTCAAGACACATGTTGTGCTGGCAGTTTGTTTTAGAGCAGGGATAGGAAACATGTCCAGTTCTCGCATTTCCAAATTGTCCCTTGTTGATCCATCCCAGGAGTGGTGGAACCCCAATACATTGGTAAATGGCACTGAAGAATAAGCTGATAAGATGTATCAATAAAATACAATGAGATAACATAGATAGTCTTCAGAGGTGGCCTGGGTGATCTGATCAGTGAGGTATAGGTGTAGAAAAGTCAGGAGTGGCTTTTGGAGTTGGTGTAGTAGCTACATCAGAGTTGGGAAAGTAGTAAGGATTGGTGGAGTGAAAAGGAAGGAAAGAGGATTTCAAGGTACTGGTGGAAATTGAATCCTTAGTCAATCTGAAAGATGGAAGTTACACTCACGACTGTCTTTGTGATGTTTTACTGGGATCAAAAATCTCATGGCTTGTTAAAGAAGTACCTGTGAAAGTCTCAGAGCATGTCAGCAGCTCTTTTAAGGTTGTCAAAGAGTTTCCAGGAGTTGTCTGTGGGCCCATACCTGAGCTACCAAACTAGATAGCAAACCTTGCTCTGATACATATGGGAGTCAAGGATCTTCTCCACCTCATAGTGGTCTTTTCCATCAACTTCAATTGGAGAGGAAGGGTCATGGTATTGATCAGCAAAAGCATCAGGGTTGTGGCATTCAAGAAGTTGGACATGAAAGATAAGGTGAATACCTTTTATGCCAGCAGGAAGGGCAAGTCAGTAGGTGTGCAACAAGACCTTCTTGGTAATTTTGAATGGACCCAATCATTTATGATCAAGTTTTAGCCACGGTCAGCATGTTTTGAGGTTTTGGTAATCAAGCTATACAAGGGAGCCAACTGGCCAATCAAGAGTGCTGATTCACTTTGAGTCAGCATGCTTGCTGTACACTTTATTGGCTGTGACGATCTCAGTTTGGAGGTACTCTTGTAGAGATTGGAGATCATAAGTGGCTTTGTGAGCAATGTGTGAAGAGATGTTACAAAGGAAGACGGTGAGCCAGGGATAGTATTTCTTGTTCATGAAGAAGGAGGACATATTAGTGGTGGAGTGAGGGGAGTTGTTGTAGGTAAACTCGGTGATAAGAAGTTCTGCACACCAGTCATTTTGCAGATAGTTCACATAGATGTGAAGGTACTGTTCCAGTGTCTAGTTAACTTGCTTGATCTGTCCATCAGTTTCAGAGTGATAGGTGGTCAAGAGGTTTGACTTGATGTCCAGAGCCTGACATAGTAACTGCCAGAATTTGGAAACAAAAAGCATACTTCAGTCAGAAATGATATCATTGGGCAGACCATGCTTGGAAAAGATATGAGCAATGAAAAAGCATGCAAATTCAGGTGCTGAGTTGGTGGTACAACAGTGTACAAACATGGCTTGCTTTGTGAGGTGGCAGACCACTACAAAGATGGCATCAAATCCATCAAACTTAGGGAGCTTGACAATGTGGTCTATCAAAATTAAAGACCAGGATCATTCTCTGATTAGGAGAAGCTTCAATGATTTGAAGGGGTGGTGACATGGAACTTTAGCTTGTAAGCAAGCCTCATAGGCATGCATGTACTGAGTGACATTCTTCTTCAAGCCAGGCCAAAAGTAGGTCCTCATGATGAGTTGGATAGTTTTCCAACTGCTAGAATGTCTGCATAGCTTGTAATTATAGTGCTGGTGCAAAACATTGAGTTGGAGATGTCCAAGGTTGGACACATAGATCATTGGCAACCATCTTGGAGCAGGAGGTTGCCATCAGAGGAGAGGGTAAAAGTGGTGGAGGAGAGGGTGGAGTCATGTGGAGGCAGCCACTGAATCATTAGTAGTGGTTTAAGGATTGTTTGCTTTAAACTATGTGTCAGAGGTCGCACCGCAGATTTGAGTGAGCAGTCTTTCCTTGTTGAGCAGCAGAACAGAGTTGAGATGCTCAGAAAGAATGATGATGCATTTGTTGAAGGTATTATGATTCACTTTAAAAGACTTTTTTGGGTATATGTCTATTTTCCTAGTCAGCACATCAGGTTTGGTGCCAAGATAGCCATATGAGAGGTTCTATCTCTCTCCATCTTTCACCTCTCTGCCTTACTATAATTTTTCTTTATTCTTCTTCTTCAGCTCTTCTTTTTGGTCCTACTTTCAGCTCTCTAGCTTCAATTCTGCTCTGTATATAATTCAGACAAGTTCCCAACTTGGCAGATCAACAATGTCTGGCAATTTTTGAAGTTTAATCATTTTTAGAGATTTGCCCTTTTAAGCCTTCTTTGTGGCTGGCTGTGGCTTTTTTGTATTGTACAGTTCTTTCCCATGCATCAGAAGCTTCTGAAGCATTGCTCCTGGCATAAGGGATTCTCAAACTTGTTCTCTTTGAATTTTCCTCTGCCAGGTGAGTAGTTAGATTAGTAATCATCTGTACAACACATCAATATACTTTGGATTTACCTCTGCCAGCTGTGTGACTGAGCCACAGCCTCCAGAGGTCGCCTTTACAGGCCAGAGCAGTAGTGGATGGCAAAGTCATATTTGGAGAGAGTTTCAGATTATCATGCCTAGTGCTGACTGAGTTGCTTTGTTGTAGTGAAGTACTAGAAGTTATTGTGATTGGAGTATACCTGAATGCAGTGTTGTGTGTCCTCTAAGTATGCTCACTATTGTTTAAACATTCAATGATGGCCAAGAGCTCTTTGTCATAGATGTCATAGTTGAGCTCTGCAGTGATCATGGATCAAAGGCATCATACTTAAGAATGATGAAAAGCAATGGGTCATAGTGGTGGAGGATTGGAGCAGAGGTGAATGCCTTTTTTAGAAGGTTAAAGACACTCTAACAGCCTGTGACCTACTCCTAAGTGATATCCTTCTTAGTTAGGCAGGTCAGGCACTTAGTGATGTCTGAATAATTGTCAATGAACCACCAATAGAAGTTGGCAAAGCCTAGAAAAAGGATTGAAGTTTCTTAAGGTCCTGCAGTTGAAGCCAGTTTGTGATGGCATCAACCTTGGCAGGATCCATGTAGACTCTATTGGGAGATACAACAATGCTGAGGTAGTCAACTTCCTTGGTGTAGAAGGAGCATTTCTTCAGTTTAGTATGCAGATTGTGTTGCTGGAGACACTCTAGCACTTGTTGTACATGTTCCCGGTGTTCCTCAAGAGAATTAGAGTAGATCAGGATATTGTCCAGGTACACAATAACAAAGATGTCATTCATGTTGTGAAAAATGTTGTTTATGAAATACTGGAAGATAGCAGGGGAGTTGGTCATTCTGAAAGGCATGATGAGATATTTAAAGAGTCTGTAATAAGTCTGAAATGACGTCTTCCATTTATGACCTGGGGCAATGCAAACATTGTTGTACTCTGACTGAAGATTGATCTTCATATAGACTTTTGCACTCTGAAGGTGGTTGACAAGATCTTGGATGAGTGGTAGAGAGTATCAGTTTTTCTGAGTGACCTAGTTAAGGCTCTGGTAGTCAATGCAAAGTTGCAGTAAACCATCCTTCTTTTTGGTAAAGAGGATAGGTGAGCTAATGGAGGAGGCAGAGGGTCATATGAACTTCTTGAGCATGTGTAGTTCAACTTCTGACATGTTATAGATTTTTCCAAAAGATGGTGATGTTCCTTCCTCTAGGTTGATCTTGTAATCATATGAATGGTGGAGAGGTAGTTCTTCTGTGCTTCCTTTAGAAAATACATCAGCATACTCATAGTACTTAGAGGGGATGACTTTGTGGAGGATCTGATCTTTCAATTTTGTTTCAGAGGCAAGTACGCTGGCATCAGCTTATAAGTGCTCTTCAGGTAGAGAGGGTGAGATGTGGAGCTGGTAGGCTTGTGCACTCTTCCATATGATCCAAGCAAAGGAGGCTGCATTGATGATCCTAATATCAAGATAGTTGAAGAGCTTAGGTGAGAGTTTCAGGAACACAATATTTGGTTTGGAGAAGGTCAGAGATGGTGTAGGGAGGAGGATTGTAGTTAGGCTAATGGATGGATTCAGAGTTGGGGGGCTTTGAGTAATTCTCATCAACAACTTCTTTGATGGTGGGGTGGACCTGGACTTGAGGAAGAAGCTAGCAGTGAGTTGAGCATCTTCAGCTTTGAACATTATAGTCATTAATTTCCAATCTATGTTTGGGTTAGCATCATGCAGCCATAGCAAACCTAAGATGATTGACATGGTGCGGTATAGCCGAGTTACTAGTAGATCAACTAGAGAATCAAGACCATTGGCTAGAGAGATGACATCGGAGTGGTGATGGGTGATGAGTCCAGAAGTAGCAAAAGTACTATCAAAGAGTTGAAGTTTGATGAGTTTGCCAATTTCCTTGCTTGGGAGAGCTAATTCTAAGCTAACAAAGGTGCCTGTGGCGCTGCTGTCAATCAGGGCAGCGTGAGTGGTGCTGGTTGATTGGAGCATCACTTCAATGGTGAAGGACCTTGCTGAGCTAGAGTGTAGTCATCTGAGAAAAGCAAAGGTTGCCAGTTACTGTGAGGAAGAAGGTGGAAGGAAATGATAGAGGTAGGTGAGAAGAAGCTCTGATCTAAGGCCATGGTGAGGTGACATCAGTTGATCCTGGAGTTGGTGCTTTATAACTAAGATAAGCTAAGAACAAGGGAAGCGTTCTCATGCAAGCAAGTAGTGAGCATTTGTACCTCCTGCATGGTTCTATTTCAGAAGGTGAGTGGGATGATACCATAGTATGTAACATTGCTGGCAGTCAAGGGTTTTCCATTAAACAAGTATAAATAAATGGAAGTAGTAAGTTGAATGAGAGGTAGAGAAGCAAACTGGGCTCAGGAGAAATTAACGAAGTTGTTAGTGGCACCACTGTCAATCAGTGTGGTGGTGAGTTCAGAGCAAGAGTTGAAAGAGATGTGGAGGATGAAGGATTGGGAGGAGCAGGAAGAGAGGTAAACAGTGCAGATGTCTGGAGCAGGAGCCAATACATGTAAGTGTGAGACCGGTGTGGAAAAACATCAGAGTTAATTCCATGATTTAGTATGTCCTTCTGTTCCACTAAACTGCAGTCTTGTTTTCTGCATAGTGGTGAGTTCAGAGCAAGAGTTGAAAGAGATGTGGAGGATGAAGGATTGGGAGGAGCAGGAAGAGAGGTAAACAGTGCAGATGTCTGGAGCAGGAGCCAATACATGTAAGTGTGAGACCGGTGTGGAAAAACATCAGAGTTAATTCCATGATTTAGTATGTCCTTCTGTTCCACTAAACTGCAGTCTTGTTTTCTGCATATTGGAAGTTGTACTTGTTGCCATTGACAACCCAAATGGCGCAGCTCAGTGCACTTCACTCAGGGCAATCTTAAATAAAATGTCCTGGTTTGCCACATGACAAGCAAACACTGCTGCTTCTCTGTTTTCTCTGGTGCAGCAACCCAGGGATGACCTGTATTCTGTGCCTAGTTTGCTTGCAAGTGTTCCTCATCTTTTACTGGGTTCAGACCATCGGTGTTGTGCCCTTGACAGTTCTTGCTGTTACAACCTGATTGGCATAGGTTGGTGATTTTCTTAGCGTTGGTGGCCTGCAGCTAAGCTAACAGGTGTGGCACAGGGAGGTTTCAATTGCTGCCCTATGCATGCGCTGTATGAGCAGAGGCCGGTAGAGGGAGAGCCATGCCAGTGACATTCAAGGAGTTTGGAGAACAGGAAAACAAGGGTCAGAGTTGAGTGCTCAGTGGTCAGAGAATGTCCTGGTGCATGGCAAGTAGGGTGGAGAGGTCTTCTCAGTGGCACTGGTCAATCTGAGTGATAAGGTTTTTGAAACTCTCATAAGTAAGCTGTTTCAGCACAAGTTGGAGCACATCATAAATGCGCTTTGGCAGGGCCTCACTGAGCTGAAACCTCAAAGCATTGTAGTTTTAGCCTGTTTTGTAGGCCTCTTTCTCAAATTAAACAATAAACATGGTGAAATGTTCATTGGTGCTCATTTTGAGAGACATGAGTTTCCTTTCAGCCTTGGTGACTGTGTTAAACACTCCAAACTTGGAGGAGAATTTGTTAACAAATGTTTGCTAATTTGTAAAGAGGAGGTGGCTGAGGTTGAAGCAGAGAATGGCAGTGTAGTGATCCAATACGATGCCTTGCAGATAGAACGTGGCAAACACAACTCATGCTTGGTCAGAAGCAAAAGTGTATAGCTTGCTCTGGAATGTAGTCAAGCACTGAATAAGAAAGATTCATCATTTCCAAGGGTTGTGCCTACTAAAGAGTTTGGGCTTCTGAATGTCTAGTCATCTTTCATGTGCAAGGGCCTCACGCATTCCACCAAATTCACTTTGATCATTGTTGTTTTAAGCAGGGGCACTGGCATTGTAGTAATAATAGTAGTGATTTCCAGTGCCACTGTGTGGTGAAAACATACCCATCGCTGGTTTCTATCTGCTTAGGGAGTCCACTTGGAGGAACTCCTTCTGATGCTCCATTGCCAAGAAGTGGGCCGCTAGGCAACTAATTGAGGAGGCTGCCATCTGGAGGCCTAGGAGGGAGAGCACTACCCAAGTTGCGTGCATTGCCTATGCTGAAAGGGGGAGAAGCCATATGCTGAGCCATATCCCAAAGGGAGAGGTGCTCCTAGGCCTTGTAGAGCAGTGCTAAGTCTGAGACAATTAATCAGATTGAACTCTTGATCCTGAGAAACTCAGACTAAAATCAGTTGTCAGGAGTCAAGAGGTGCAGCATTATCCATTGGGCCCATGAGTGGTCATGGTGGCTTGGTTGTTGGAGTGGTGGTTGGAGAGGAGGGAGGAGGATCTCTTTGAAATGGCTCAGCAAAGCAAGTATGGGTTTGGAGCAATGGTGGTGGAGGAGCTCAGAAATCTAAGTGCGGGGGTTTTTTACATTGGAAACTCATGTGAGAAGGCTGATCTCATTTGGATTCAGAGCAGATCTGCTCCAGGATTGTGCCAATATCAGGTTTGTTGATGTAGCTCAGCATGTGTTTGGAGCAGACACCTTCTTCAATGGGCACAGAGAGTGTTTGTAAGGCTAAGTGTTGTGGAGGGGGTATAGAAATAGAGGGAGCACCTAAAAGTTGATCCCAAGTTTGAAATAGACAGGTAATTGGCATCAAGTTGAATCAGAGTCATGCTGAGAGGCCTACTTTGCATGCCACTGCTTGTTCAAAGAGTTCTTCAGAGGAGTTGAGACCTCAGAGAAGGGTTAAAGCTGCTTCCAGGTTATTTCAATGTTAATCATTTGAGTTGATGGCAGCAGGTTTTGGAGCAGTGGTGTTGGGGGCACGCCAAGCCATAGGTGTTTTCTTTTGAACATGAAAGGAGTATGCAGTGTCAGTTAGATTCTCAAACTCACCTGGCAAGAGGAAAACATGGATCTCAGCGATAAAATTATGCAACTTATCACACAGCAAGGCATCACCTTGTAGAAGTCTAAGCTGACATAGTGAGAGATCTCCTTACTCATAGAGTTTGGAGAACATCAAGATGCAATTAGCCCAGACCTCTGTGGTGGCCTCTGATGCAGAGCACCCCAGGTTTTTAAAGAACTCCTGGATTCTTAAAGAGAATGCATCTCACAAGAGATGGAGCTCCTTTAGGATTGTGTCACATTGCTGAGAATATTCTGCCTATCATCCCACATGCTAGAGTGAGGGGTCACCATCACTCCAGGACATGTTTCTTTGTCCCAAAGAGGTTAGAGGGGTGTAAACAGCTGGAGCTGCCACTGAAACCCTGACAGTGAGGCTGGTGAATAACAGAGATGCCAGGTTGAAAGCCATCCCATCCACTTGAGTACACCAGTCCTGCCATAGGTGGAATTGATTGATTCAGCATTTATTCTTCTATAATGTATGAGTATACTTCATACAATGGAACTGGCCTTAATTGATGCTTGATGTTATAAAAAATGACTAGTCAAATAGCTCCAGCAATAACAGAAATGACAATGGAAGCTCCAGATGACAAGATTATCAAGTGATGAGCTAAAGAGACAATGAACAACAATTTTTAAGAATGCATTGAGAATGGCTTAGAGAAGAGCCAGAAACTCGAGGATAAGAGAACCTGTTTATTTTAATGTACACCAAAGTCTTTTATACAAATTTAAAAGTCTGATTTTGAAATGGTTCAATGGTTGGTTTCATAATGTTCAAACCTTATTCTCAAATTTTGTCATACTTCTAATCA
>JABAKA010008249.1:0-11788 GCA_018857285.1 Termitomyces sp. Mi166#008 | reverse complement strand
CTTTGTGCAGCTTTTGGTATGTGAGTAGACACCCCTTGAACAGGATTTGCAGGGGTGGCAGAGGCAGCAGTGGCAGAAGAAGAGGAGGGGTGGTAGCACTGCCCTGTACCTTTCTAAACTATGCCTCAAAAGGCATGGCTCTTCACGTATAGGTGCTTAGTGCAGGACTAAACTATGCCTCAAAAGGTGCATAAAAATGCTGCAAATATGATGTAGATGCTTGGCAACAGTCACTTAGCATGTAGATTGCCTCAAAAAGGCAATGTAGACTTAAAAAGTGTAGAGATTTGGCAGAAGTGGTGCTAGTGATAGCTGCTGACTAACTGCATAAGAGCAATGTAGAGTGTAAAGCATAGAGCATAGGACCATAGTGTGAGGGTGAATTCCTCTCATAGAACATTGTTATTTTCCCTACTTTTTATACATCTTATATACTACTAGAGTGGAGTAATTAGTAAGCTTTCTTCTCCTCCTACTATCTTAAATATGTACTAATTTCTTCTTATCCTGATGTTATAGGAATATTAATGCTGTCAAGTGGAGCCTATAAAGTCATAGTAAGCCTCTTTTTAGACAGTTTTTCCCTATGCTACCCTTTTTCCAAGAAAGAATGTTCTGGACTATGACTACCAGACATTCTGGAATGCAAATGTGCTGCCCAAGATTTCATCGTTGCTGCTGACACTGTTTTCATCAAGCCTCAAGGATTGGCAATGCTTGTGCCACTTCATGAGACAGTGTTTGGTCTTTTGGAGGGATTATTGGACAATTGGTGCTTGTTAAAGTTGGATTCTGTGGAGTGGAGGTGCAAGGTCAAAGAGTGCCAAGCATGCATCAATTTGTGGAGTTTAAATAAGCAGGTGCCATGGTGTGCTGAGTTTGACAAGACAGTAGTGAGTGTGTTTTTCTTTGTTCTTGGCACTAGCTCTTGCTGATGGTCAGCAGGTGTCATGGGAGCATGCAATTAGTACTATTGAGCAAACAAGACTAATGCATTTTCAAAAGATGGCAATTGAGTTAGAGCTGACTGTGCCTGTTGTGGCACCAAAGACTCTCATGGATTCAGTGCCAACACCTGCATCTGCAGCTTCATCAATTCAATGTGTGCCCTCCATTCCTTATGTAGCTGACCCTTCTAGTTCACCTATGCACATGAGTTCTCTGCTTTTTTGCTTCCTTCAGCAGCTATCCTTATTGTTGAATTTTAGCTTCATTCAGAGTTGTCCCTTCAGGAACAGGAGGAAGTCCGTGCCACATAAGTATTGCTGGTTGCTGCTTTTTATTCTTTTAGATTGATTTATTTAGTTCTAGCACCTTGTCACCTACACAAGAACAGTCTTCTTGATGGGCAGCTCCTTACAACAAGGGTAAGGGCAAAGCAAAGGTGATGGAAGAAGACAAGGATGAGGAAGGTGAGGCAACTCAAAAGTTGAGAAAGGAGCTAGAAAATTTTGTTGTCCAGACCAAAGTGAGTTTCTTTCCTTGTAGTGAATATGCTGGTGTCAGAGTCTTTGCTCAGCATCTCAAGTTGGCACTAATGGCTGCACATGATTGTATTTTTGCAGCTCATGTTAAGCAGACTCCAAATGCCAATCGCCGCAGACAGTTGGCACCATTCATTAAGGATGACTGGGTCTATGTCTCCTCTAAGAACTTCAGCTATCCAAAAGGGTTCCTGCACAAGTTCATACTTAAATACAAAGGACCATATCAAATCACTAAGGACTTTGGAAACAGCTCCTATTGGCTAGCAATCTTGCCAAATATGAAATACTGTGGCATTCACAATGTTTTCCATGCTGCTTTGTTGTGTATCCATAAGCTGAATGATGACCAATTGTTCCTGGGCTGCCTCAATGAGCAAATGGTGGAACTGGAGGCAAGAAAGTGGGCAGCTAAGCACATTGTGGTGCACCATGGCACATAGACCAATGCCATATTTGAGGTGTTGTGGAAGGCAGGGGACAAGTCTTGGATGTCCTATGACCAGGTTAAGGAACTGATCTTGTTGGTCCCCCACCTCAAATTGCTGGGGTATGAGAAAATTGAGGAGTTAATTGAAAGCGGAATGGGTTAACCTCCTGCCATGGGATCTGGGCCATCTACTTTTCATAATCACAACAAGCACCAAGCCATCGACCCACCACAGACTTCACTCTCTTTATTGGCCAGCAGTCTAGTATCTACTCCTACTTCTACTAATTATTTTCATTGATCTGTCTGGCCTGTGACCACAAAAGGTCTCATCATCCACTCTCCCAACCCTAGAGACAAGGGCAAGGGCAAGGCTGTCTCTATGCTGAGCACTGAGGATGACTCAATGGCTGTTGACCCTGACCTGGTCAACCCCTCTGAAGGTGATGCTGACAAGGATGGTGAACTCATGGATTTTCTGAAATCCCTCAAAGAACTGGCAGAAAAGAAGAATGCTTAATTGTGAGCTGCAATCCCTGACTCACTCTTTTGTTTACTCTTACTATACTTATAATTACTTACATCTGAAAAGCCATCTATTACTCCATAGCATACTGTCCATCTGGAGGGCATATATAGTGCAAGTGTGATATTTCCTGGTGTTGGCACAACTATCACCTACCACCTAATCTTTTTCTCTCTTATTCCACACCAGTTCTATTCCCACAAGACTAAGACAGTGTGACTGTACTCAACCTCATTGGGTTGACTATTGTTACAATGAACAACACTTAAAAATAAGCTGAGGCATGTCAATAGTAAGTCCTATCTTGATATGTTGTCTCTTTTACAATGACTGGTTCTAGATGGTCTACTGGCCCTAAACTGGATCTACCAGAAAATAAGCAATCGTTAGCTTGGATTTCCTCATCTGAAATGGGGTATTTCTTAAGACAGCTTGTGCAGAAAAAAAGAAAGAATGGATCATAGTTGAAGACCTTCAAAAAATCCATATGTTCTTCATTGGATAAGATTTTGACCTTCTGTTGATACCTCATGTTAGTTGGCAACATTTACTACAATGGTTCAAAAAGGTTCCTTAGTCCATATTTTTCACAGAGTTTCAAGTGAGTGATTCTATATCTGGTTTCATCATGTTTACTCCAAACTCTGAGCTTTTCTCTTGATGCATCTCCCAGGTTGAACAAGGTTATATTCAGTGGAATGCAGACAAGACAAAATTCTGAGTAATTGCTGACCATGACATATCCATTGCCATATATAGTACTATTTCCTTTTCAGTGTTATTTGTTCTGCACCTCAGTACACTGTTGTTTTTTCTCTCTACTTTCTTATTTATCATTCTTTATATCAAACCTTATTTAAAGCCATATACACATACTCACCACCCTCAGCTGTCTATGCTACTGCCAAGACTCTGAGGTGAGCCACCATTATTTACTGCTACCTACCACAATACTTACTTTACCCTATAGACTAAGTACCTGTATTTATCTACAGGTAATATAAGCCATCTACACTACTGCTGAGAGTCTGAGGACTAAGTACCTGCATTTATCTACAGGTTATAGGGCCCTGATTGCTCTTTGTGCTGCTGATAATACACCCAGAGACTCAAATAAAATTTTATATCCAACCTATATAGCTCAACACACTTGAGAATGTCTACAAACTCTGTCCACAACTCTTCTATGTTTGCTGAAGAACTGCACTTTGACAGGACAAATTTTATCACGTTCAGAGATAGGATTCTCATTGCAGCACAATTCTGCAATGCTCATGGATACCTGGAAGGAATGGTCCCTAAGCCAGGGTTGCAAACAAAGCCCACCATAACACTCAACCCTGACAACATCACTATAAAAAAGGAGCCATTAGCCAAGGTGCTATTAGCCAAGACAAAACCTGATGATGCAAAAGACCCAACAGAATAGTACTCCACCACACCATCCCTGGAAGAATGAAATAGCCACGATGCATGAGCAATGGGGTTAATTATAAATAACTGTAAAAACCCAGTCAGCCTTGGAGTCAAGATGAGCAGAACTGCAGCATATGCATGGAAAGCTCTCACCAATGCATGTGGAGCTGTGTCTGACCTCATCTGCCACTAGAGCAGAAAACTGCCTTTATGCCACAAAGTTAGGAGAAAACACTGATTTTGACATCCATATCAAAGATCTGCACACAAAGTGGAATGACACTGCAGAAAAGGGGGCAGTGATCCCTGATGCCACATTCCACTCCATTGTCATCAGTTCCCTCTCTCTGAGTTGTGGAACACCATTGTATCAAGCCTATACACCACCACTACCTCTACACAACTCATCACTGGCCTGACAGTACACTGAGAATAGTTAAAGTTGCAAAAGCCCATGGAAATGGTCCAGCTGTACTCATCTTCCAAAATGCTCTACACACCCCAGATCTTGCAGCAAACCTGATCTCCATTGGTAAATTTGACCTGGCAGGCTTCTTTGTAATTTTTGAAGGGGAAAAGGCCATATTTTGTGACCCATCTGGATGAGAAGTCCTGATTGGCAAAGGCTCAAATGAAATGTATCTCCTAGACACCCTGGAGTTGATGCCACTTGGAGCCCCACAGGCTTTGATCACATCTCAAATCAATAAACCTACCAGCCTCAATGGCTGGAATCAACGTTGTGGACATGCCAGCATCAAAAACATCTGCACTCTTGCTCAAAGAGGGCTTGTCAATGGCCTAATAATAACAGGAAACCTAGATTGTAAATGGCTTATATGAGGACTGTGTCTACAGAAAACACACCTTGCACCCATATGATGGAGAAAGGGACATCAAACCATACCCAAACAACTGTGTGCACCTAGACTTATGAGGACCAGCATCCACCACAATCCATTGGGGGTGCATTGTACATGATGTTGGCAGATGATGACCACTTCTTGAGACTGGCAGGGTATTTCCTCGGAAGGAAGAATGCAGCCTCTACTCTAGATGCATTCAAGTCCTACCATGCCAAAGCAGAATGCCAAACTGGTCAAAAACTTCTCCTGGTCAGGGTAGACTCTGAAAATGAGTGGATAAATGAGCTATGGGAGGAGTACTGCACTACTCATGGCATCATCATTAAACCAACAGTCCCATACACCCACCTCCAGTTACAGGTTCATTGAACAGAACATCTGCATGATCATTGAGGGTGTCTGGTGCATGCTAGCTGAAAGTGGGTTGCTGAAAAGTCTGTGGGCTGAGACAGCAGCCACACTAATATACACCAAAAATTGACTACTTTTGGCAAGGTGTAATAACAGGGTACCTGAGGAGGTGTGGACAGGCAAATGTCAGAGTGTGGCACACTTAAGAGTGTTTGGGAGTGTTGCATTTGCCAAGGTACCTGTAAAGTATTTTTTTGTAAGCTACTCCAAGTACCATCTCTATGACAAGTCCACAATTTGGACTAGCCCCTCTATGTGCATGGTAAATTATACATCATGCCTTTCTCACTACTTCGATAAATTTCTCATCATATTTAGACAAGTCAGACACTCCTGGCAACAGATGCATTTGCTTTTCTTGCCCTGCTGGCCACAGCAACTGATAAAATGGATGACTTATATGTGAGGAGGTCAGACACTCCTGGCAACAGATGCATTTGCTCTTCTTGCCCTGCTGGCCACAGCAACTGACAAAATGGATGACTTATATGTGACCCAGACTTATCAGGAAGCTATGCAGAGGCCAGATCTGTGGGTTCTAGCAATGGAGAACAAGTTGAAAATAATGCAGGAAAGGCAGATTATATAGTTAGTGGACCAATTGGAGGCAAAAAGATTGTGGGATGTAAGTGGGTTTATATGAACAACTACAATGCTGAAGGGAACATAGTGAGAAGGAAGGCTAGGCTGGTGGCAAAGGGGTTCTCACAGATACTGGGTGAGGATTATGATGAGACATATGCTGCTGTTATTTGACTTGAGTTGATCAGAATGATGGCAGCTATTGTGGTGAAGTATGGATGAACAATATGGCAAGTGGATTTCATCTCTGCATATCTGAACAGTGTGCCTGAGTATGATGTCTATATTGATTTACCTCCAGAATTCCCAGCAGGGGAAGGGCAATGCAAGGAGGTTGAGACTAGTACTGGACCCTCAACATGGCATACAGCAAACTGAGATACAGAATCTCCTATGCAGATTCATGTGTTTGCTCCAAAGTCATCAAAAATGAGCACACCTTGACCAACACATTCAACAACAATGTTTTCAGAGCATCCATGGACAGCTGAGGGTGCTGCAAAGGCAAAACATGAGCTAGGTGAGATCAACAATGTAAACAATCTAGGGAAGCCATCATATATACTTGGTATGGCAATTGAATGTGACGAAACCACAGAATCAATTTTGCTATCTCAGAGGGCATATCTGAAGAAAGTTCTTGAACAGTTTGGCCTTGAGCATTGTAACCCTCACTCCACCTCCTTACTTAGTAGTATCCGACTCACTGAGGTGATGTTGTCACAAAACAAAGCTGATTGTCAGTTTATAAGAGACAAACCCACCAACAGCTGCTTGGCTCATTAATGTGGGCTCAGGTTGTACTCGACCTGACCTCTCCTTCACAGTGGAGGTACTTGCTAGATTCCAGTCAAATTCTGGCCCCATGCACTGGAATGCTTTGGTCCATGTGCTTGGGTATGTGAAGGGATCACTGGATTTCAAGCTCACTTACTCTTAAGAAGCACCTGGGTCTATCAAACCAGAAGGGTTCATTGATGCTAATTATGGAGGGGATCTGGACACTAGACAATCCATGGCTGGCTATGTCTTCACAATGTCAGGGGGAGCCATGCCATGGTCCTCCAAGTGTCAAAACACCGTCACCCTCAGCACTACCAAAGCTGAATACATGGCAATGACCCTGAGGCACTCAACAAGGGCTTTGGATGTTCCACTCACTCTCTGAGATCAGTCTACTGCAGTCATTCCCCATCACTCTCTACATTGATAACCAATCCTCAATTGCCCTTGCCAAGTTGACAAAGGGACACTCCCAAGCCAAACATATTGACATTTGTTACCATTATATACATGAACGTGTCCAAAATAGCAAGATCAAAATTGAACATATCTCCTCTTCCAAAAACATTGCTGACATCTTTACAAAATCCCTTCCACGTGCTACTCATAAACACCTCATTGACTGTATTTGCCTCAGGAATTAACACAATCCAGCTTGTTAGGGGGAGTGTTGAGGTAAAATATTGCTGACCACAACATACCCATTGCCATATATGATACTATTTCCTTTTTAGTGTTATTTGCTCTACACCTCAGTTCACTGTTGTTTTTTCTCTCTACTTTCTTATTTATCATTCTTTATATCAAACCTTATTTTTTCATATAAAAGCCACATACACATACTCACCACTCTCAGCTGTCTACGCTACTGCCAAGACTCTGAGGGTGAGCCACCATTATTTACTGCTACTTACCACAATACTTACTTTACCCTGTAGATTAAGTACCTATATTTATCTACAGGTAATATAAGCCATCTATGCTACTGCCAAGACTCTGAGGACTAAGTACCCATATTTATCTACACTCTAGTCTTTAGGCCATTTTGAAAAGTGGCAGGCGCTTTTCAGAGATACAGAGAAAAAGTTGTGTCTGCATGTGCAGGCTGCCAAAGATGCTCTGGTTTTCCTCTCTGCCCAAGATCATACCAATCATGCACCAATGGTCCTCACAACATGGACACTGTTTTATTTGTTGTGTAAACTTGATGTCAAACAACGTATTATAACAGTCATAACAAACTATACTACTTATGTCATTTAGGGCAATGTAGCTTTTCTGAATACTGTTGAAGAACTACACTCCTTCCTCACCAAAGGGTATGCATGTCACACATTGTTGAACATTCCTGAAAAAGAGTTGTTCTTACTTTGTTCTGTGAAAAGGTATACAGCCAGTGAAGACAAAGAAAAGCTCTGGAAAGAGGGTCACTCCTTAGTGACTGGGTTAAGAGGCCCTTTAATGGTTGCACTCTTTGTGTCCCCAACCTGCCTTTTCTACACCAGTTCTCTCCATACACACCCTGGCAAATCTCTTCTTTTACAAGTGAGTATGTTCTTTGGAAGTCTGTTTAATTGTCTGACTTGAGTAGTTCTAGCAAGCTATCACAACATGGCATAAACCTATAGCTGTCATTAATGCAGAACATGAAATATGGAGTGCTCATTTCAATGTTACAAGTGGTGGAGATCCATCAATGTGCCTGTGACAAGTCCTTGATGTTATCACAACAACACTTTTCAATGACAGTGATATCTGGCTGCAGTTACAAGGTCAGTCAATGAACATGTGGAGATATCTTACTGACCAATCATCAGTAGTGCCTCCTAAGATTCTGGGTAGTCCAAAGAATACTGGTGGTTGGCAGGATGAGCAGAATCTTGATTTTAAAATGCTCAATGGCAATAGAGATAGACTACAACATCAGAAAGAACCAGACAGGGCACTAGGACCAGAGGATGTGAGAGCCCAGAACCTTTCAGGGAATCAAGTTTCCAAGAGGCCCACAGTAGAGGATGTTGAGGACAAAGAAACACTATTCTTGAAACTTCTTCATCAGAGTGATGGGCATCATAGAGATCACATTTGCATTGATTTCAGCAATTTACACAATTCCAGAACTTCCAGCCAGGCTGATGAGGTTGATGGTGTAGAGTGGTGGCAAGGGGGTGAGGAATGTAGGTAACAGGGTGGACAAGAGCTGGGAGAGTGTGCAGAGTGGGGGTGAAGGGATCAGAATAGACAGCAGGGTCAAGCAGCAGCAGTGGAGAGAGGTTGCAGAGTTGAGGAATGGAGATAATGAGCAAGACAGTAGCGATGAGCAAGTTGACAGTATAGTGGGATCTAAGGAGAACAAAGATGAGTGGTTCAAGGGCCTTGATGGTTCTGACAGCCGAGTGACAGTGCAGAGCCCTCCAGTCTTGGTAGATGGTTTGTCAAACATCACTTGACAGAAGATCTCTTGGAAACTTCCTTTTGAGCAGGAAAAGGAGAAAGAGCAGATGCTCAATACTACTGGAGATGTCTATGGTGGATGTGGTGGAAGCCAACAGGTATGAGGATCATGTTGATTGTGCAGGATATGATGGCAAAGCTTGCAGATGGGCTGAGTGCAAGTGGTTCTATAAGGGAGAATGGGAGTAGGAGGGATGTAGGCTAACCCTACATCATCTGGCAAGCACCCAACCCATAGGCTTGGGCTTGTGACCTTAGAACTTGGGATCAATCATATACAAAGTTTACTCTTACTTTTCTCCCATGTATGTTCTGTTACTTCCATTCACTGCATCATTTCCTACATACATACATATTTGCTTATTTGCTTACTTGCTTCTGAGTGCTTGTGCTTTTGATGTACATCCACTTCAGAGACCATGTCCCTAGAAACAATCCAATCCAATCTTATTCTTAGGCTTTGATCAGATCTCACAGTATTGATATCTCTGGGTGCTCTTTCTCTTGCCTATAATGATCATGTATCATTGTATGTACTGTCAAAAGGCCTACAATGACCTTTGCAGTGTTACAAATCATCAAACTCAATGCTCCAAGAGCAAACAGACTACTGTGACTGGATGTCAAGCTAAAAATTCTTCAGTCTAGTCAAGCATCTTGCCTACTACATCAAATGTGAGCATCACTGGTACTTACTAAAACTTTTCCAAAGATTTCTGATTTTTTTTATAACCAGCTGTTACAGAGACCACAGATGACATACTCCCAGAACCAGACCCACCATCTGACTCAGACATTGTTAATGCTGAAATGAAAGACACTTTACCTAAAAAACACACTCATAAACCACCATGGCATCTTGTTGACTTCTTACCCTCTGATCCACATCCCTTACACCAGTTCTTCAAGGAATACCAGAAATTAGCAGAGATTCATGAAAACAAGCATTGTTGTACAAAACCCTCTGAACCACAGGAACCTACTTCACTCCCCTCATCTGAGCTTTTTGAGACTGAGCCCAATGAAGTGGGTCTATTTCATCACTACAAAGTTCTTCCATCTCAAGATCCTGATCAAGAAATCACTATTCATCATGTTGCTAATGCACCAACTTTTGTCTAAGAGACTACTGAAAATGACTTATCTTCTCCATTAGCTGGTTTTGATCCAACTGCACATGAAGCTGTTGACCAACTAGCTGTCACACCTAGTTTTTTCTATCCCTTTCTCAATGTAACTGTCTTTTGTCTCATGCTTGGTTTTACTTATCAAAGAACCTCATTCTTGGTGCTCTTGATCATCTACTTCACCTTCAAACATGATGACCTCAAAGAATTTAGTGCAGTTTAGAAGAACAGGTGTCTGGATGGCTTTCCATCAAATAGCATTAGCAGCCAGCACTCTGAAAGTCTTCCATGGCTGTCAAGTAATGTGTGGAAGAAATCTTCAGTGTTCCTCCCTCTTTCATTGACTCAGATAAAATTCAAATCAGAGAATAATGCACCTACAATTTAAATTGATTTCTATCATCAAGATCTGGTGGAAGTAATCAAGTCTAAAGCTCATGACTTTGCTGCCAAGTGGTTTCACTGGCAAGGATTTCAGCAATATTGGAAGCCTTCTGTGAGACAGAACAACATGTCTATGGTGAGGTATATACCTCAGATGAGTTCAACCATCACTCCAGTCAAGGGCTGTAATCTTGAAAGGGCTGTCCTCCCTCCTATGTTCTACTCAGATTCAACACATCTTGCCAACTTTGAAACAGCTTCTCTCTGGCCACTTTACATGTGGTTTGATAATGTATCCAAGTATATTCATAGCAAGGTCAGCAGCTTTTCAGCACATCATCTTGCATATCTTCCATCAGTATGCCATTATATGCAATTTTCTACTATTCACAATGAATTAATGAGTGCTACAGTTATCTGACATCATCAAAGATAAATACAAGGAAATTTATGGCACCATTCCAACTCCAGGTATCATAACACACCTTAGACATAAATTGATACAAGCTGTTTGAAAACATTTCTTCACTGGTGAGTTTAAATGGATCTATAAAGAAGGCATTGTTGTGAAGTGCAGTGATAGAGTTTATCAAAGGGTATCCTCGCTTTTTCTATTACTCTGCAAATTACAAGAAACAGTAAGATTTGCAATTGACCTTGAGTCAATTCCTCACTAAGCAATTTTCTAAGTAATATTGGCCAGCGCATCGACCAAATGGGCATATACTTATGTGTGACATGCCAAATTCTCACTTCTCAAGTCTTACATATTAGAACAGCAAGGTGTGCCAGTATACCAGTAATCATCAGTTCCATCTGAGAGACTCATGCCCAGTACTTTGCAGTTCCAACCAGAGTTGTTAAGGGTCCACTGCCTAGAACAGGTGGGGTGCCTGATGCTTGGCTAGAGGTGCTAAGCAGGAAGGCAGCTGTGGAGATATTTGTTGGGGTGGTAGAGGGAGACCATGAGTTGTTATTGAAAGATGTCAACATAGGGGGTAGAGTGGATGCTGCATGCTAGATAGGCAGGCGGCATAGGAGGCTTAACAACCTGTAAGGGGATGGCTAACCATGGTATTCCAACCAAGAAGTGGACCAAGCAAGGCCAAGACAGACAATAAGCAGACAATGAGCAAGCCATGAAGGTGGGCCAAAGATGAGCAAGGAGTAAGCAAGGACACAAGAGGGCGCTGACAATAGGAGGAACATCACTGGCAGCCTTACAGTTGGTTTACTGGATAGGCCTGAGAAACACTGCTATTGTTAAGCCTGAGGATGTTCCATCCTGCAGGCTTTCTTATATACTACATCTCTGGTACCTATGA
>JABAKA010008248.1:0-11809 GCA_018857285.1 Termitomyces sp. Mi166#008 | reverse complement strand
GCAGAGGAAAATCCAAAGTATATTGAGTGTTGTACAGATGATTACTGGTCTAACTACTCACTTTGCAGAGGAAAATCCAAAGAGAACAAGTCTGAGGATTACCTATGCTAGGAGCAATGCTTCAGAGGCTTCTGATGTGTGGGAAGGAGCTGTACAATACACAAAAGCCACAGCCAGCCACAGGGAAGGCCTAAAGGGGCAAATCTCTGAAAATGATCAAACTCTGGAAGTTGCCAAACATTGTTGATCTGGTGGGTTGGGAACTTGTCTGAATTATATACAGAGCATGATTGGAGCTAGAGGGCTGAAAGTAGGACCAAAAAGGAGGGCTAAAGAAGGAGAATAAAGGAAAATCATAGTGGGGAAGAGAGGTGAAAGGTGGAGAGAGATAGGTCCTCTGACAGTAAGGGACAACAGCTAGAGGATGATGGTGCATTATTCTCAGATCACAACAATGGTTTTGCATAATTCTGCTCAGAAATAATAGATAACAGCTTATATGATAGTTACCTTCAACTAATTGTCTAGCTAAAATCATATGGAAGGAGAAGATGCATTGCATTGGAAGAGGGTAGAATGATCAGGAAATGGCACAGAATTTCAGTGGCTGTACACTTAGTAAGCAGCCGCAAACGTTTGCGGTTGCCAGACCCCAGTATTAATGGGTGTGCCACGGTCGCTACAAGAATAGACATCTGCAAGGTCGAGTCATGACAACTCCGCTCATGAAACATGATGCATGGTGGCTAACATAAAAGGTACACCATGGAAGCCTGAATAGACCCTAATGCACATAATTGATCCCCTCAACTTCGCTGCCTTTACGAGCTACTATCTGGTAGAATAATGTCTCCGCCATGTCGTCTCGTGTTTTAATCACCCAGTGACAAGCGGCACATATCCCACAAAGACTCGGTCTACTTTGGCATCCTCATGGGTGCTTGCATTTCCCTCTTCTCTTACTTCCTGATGTGCTGACAAAATCCACACAATGGAATCTCGCTGATGAGCTGTCGTGAATGGAAGAAAAAGACACGATGAAGCTCTCTAGACTCCGTCACGGTCGGGCGCACTTTATGTGGCAGTATTTTTCTATTTGTGCATATATTCTGGGTGGGTAGTCGTCTACCTATAGACAGAGTAGTCGTGGCTGGTTTAAAGTAATGAGCAATTGATGAGATTTGTTTGCATCAAACATTAGACATGTCCAAGTTGACAATCCATGACGCACACATTCCTATAAATTTCTTCACAAAACAAATTCTCGCCGGCATAGATTGGAGCAGTCCATGACATGTCGATATCTTCTAAATTCCTCCGCAACTTGCGCATCATTGCTGTACCACTTACTCGCCCAAAAATTGCCCCCCGCCGAGACGCGCCTGCGGCGCTAACATATTACCAGTTCCAAATTGGTTATCCGCATCAGCCAGCGTCGGAAAATGTGCCAGAGAATGGCTCGACACGGTCAAGATGGATACCCGAGGGGGGTTTTGTGAACTGGATTACAACCAAGGCGGCGGATACGTGGGCAGGGTTTGGCAAGGCTAAGGGAGGCTGGCAGGTTTGTTTTCAGCTAAACGTATCTTAGAGACGTTTTTCCGTCTCATGAGGACTCCCAGCTCAAGGTGTACCAAGGTGGCGAGCGTCTGGTAGACCGACTGGATTTTGAGGAGCTCGCGTTGAAGGGCATCGACCCGTCTCTAGGGCCTACTGTAGCAAAATCAGACGTGACTGGCCAAGGCAAACAAGTTGCTGAACAAGAGAAGGTCAAGGTACGCCGTTTGACGGTGGCTCATGAGACGTGTTCTGAGTTGCTCCTAGATCCCTCTTCTATACCCACCGTCAATGAACTCTGGCCCTGCAACTTTGGCAGAGCTCCGTGCACTAGTTGCGTATCGGACACCGAGGCATAAAAAGGGTTTCTATCTATGGATGATTATTGCGCCCTTGACTGCCCCATTTATGATTATCCGTGAGCCCTTTTTATCGCGTATCGCAGTTGCATTCCGGTTCATGTGAATCCAGCTGTCGTTCCTAATCTTCCTTTCTTTTTCTGCGCGTGGAGATCATGGTCTCACTACAATGGTACGAGATTTTGACGTCGGTCCTTCCAAGAGTCCCGCTGATGCAGGAAATTACAGCCTATAGAGCCTCACAGTATCTGCAAACCCTTCTCGACAACGACGCACTTGTTCCAGAAGCCAGCGAAGCATTTGACGCGGTGTACAAGGAATATTCACCTAACAAGACCGCTATCACGTCTCCAGACGAGTCCAAGGACGAAAAGTCGAAAAGCGCGAAATGTACGACGGAGCAACACGAGCTTCTCCTCACCCGTGACGCCGTCCCAGCCATTCTCCACACCTTCAACCTAAAACCATGTTCTGGTGCCGATCTACTGCGCGCTGTCGAGCAAGCCCGGGTGAGAGTGCGCAGCGGGAGGGGCATTTTGTGATTTCTGGTATGCCGGTCTTCGTGAATCCTCCCTAATATCTGCTATCCTACTTGTATTGCACTTCGTATCTTACATATCTACCAGTGTAATGTATCCAAAAACTCACAAGTCAAGGTATCGGGCACTCATTCATTGAGAAATTTGGACGGATGATTCAAGATATAGAAATACGCATATTCCTCCATAATGCCCAAAGAATAGAGATTAACTGATTTCAAACACTCTTCCTACCGATTGCACACTGCGCAGGGTATGTGAGTAGGCGCTAGTAAGTAAGATGGGCGAAAAAGAGCCGACTTTTTATTAGAACATCATACACGGGTACTTGTCATGTTGAGAATTCCAAGGTTGTATTGTAAATTGGTGCCATAGCGCCATGTTTAGTCTGTGTCGTCTTCATCAGTATCATCCTCTGCATCTGCTGCCTCGTCCTGTGCTTGTTCCCCCTCTTCCTCATCCGATCCATCCTCATCCTCGTCCTCTGCATCTGCCGTCTCGTTCTGCGCTTGTTCCCCCTCTTCTCCTTCTCCTTCCACGTCATCATAATCCACTTCTTCGTCGATCTCCCCCTCAAAGGTCTTTAGGTATACTCGCGTCCCGTCTTCCCCTGTCCATCCTTGCTCGACCAATTGATCCAGCACCTTATCCTTGCCCTTCCACCTCTCACTCCACTTTACTATCCACCTCGAGACGTCGGACACATTCACTCCTTCCCTTTTCTCCCGTCTGGATAGCCGCCGGAAGTGAGTGTACCTGAAGTGTATCAGCTCCCGTGTTTTAGCCCCGGAGAGTCCTGATATCTTAAGGGTCTCGAGAAGAGGAAGCACAGGAATATGCTCGACAGATAGCGGTGTCGAGGCGGCGCGACCTGGGCAAGGAGTATCACTAGTATTGGAGCATGATTTATGTGGGGCTGTCCGTAATGTAACATCTGGTATGTTGGAAGAGTCGTCTTTAACCTCGACCTCCATTTCCTCGAATAGGATGTCCACAAACGCATCGCTAACGCTGGCAAAGTGGATCTCGAGGGTGCGAAGTCCCTTCAGGCCATGCACGAAATTGCGCAAGCTGTCGATGCTGGCTTCCAGTGCCGTGAGTACGAGGCTTTCGAGCTTGGAGAAGAAGGGGAAAGGAAGGTGAGAGAAGCATAGGGAGGATGAGTGATTATTTGATGATTGACCACGATTTTTTGCACCAGTGATGAGCTCGAGGAAGGGTGTAAAGTCTTGGTCAGGGAGATCGAGGCTAAGCCTCTTCAGCCCGGGTAGGATAAGATGCTCCATGAGTCTGACGAGGTAGTCTGGGTCCAAATCGGTTAAGCTCAGATTTTCAAGTGACTGGATGATGATCCGTTCCCTCTCTGTTGGCCAGACTAATTTCGTGTCGCCATTTGCTACACGGGGGCCAGAGTAGTGTAATGAGAGAGTCTGTAGATCTGGGCTATTACGCAACATGCTCTCCCAATATTCGTATGGGGGACGAATATTTTCTGGGTGGAGTGCGAGCTCGAGGGTGTGGAGATGTGCGAGATAAGGGCTTTGCGCCCAAGGAAGGTTGACACCGATAAGTGAAATGTTTTTCAGTCGAGGGAGGTCGTTACTGAAAACCATTACAGGAGGCCTGTATGTCGCAAGATATAGGTTTTGTGATGTCAAGTAGTCTTCGAAATGATATAACTGTAGGGTTTCGAGGTTGGGAGCAGGACCGCAAGTGCTGAGATGTTGTCGAGCGGCAGCCTTGCATTCATGGTCGCACACTTTAAGGTGGAAGGCTCGCCAACGCTTTACTTGCGGGCAGATAAGTTTAAATATCTGCTGTATTTCCTCCCTACAGAGAGTTACTCCAGGTATATGGTCTCTCTCCGCAACAGTATCGACGAGAATGTCAAAAAGATGAGGGGACGAGCAGCGGGAGATGTACTCCTGAGCACGCACTATGTGCGCAGGTTCACGAAAGTGAAGTATGCTCCACAAGGATGCCGTCCTCAAGGCAATCTGGCGCCAGAGGCGACAGATACGAGACACTAGGAGCTGGAAATTTGAGGAGGGATTGGCGTAATAGTCCTGGTCTGGTTTGAGGAGGAAAGGAGTGCCAGCGTAAGGATAGTCATAGCCTGCGCCAAGGACAAATATGCGAGTCAAGAGTTCGACGGGTAATGAATAGACGGTGGTGCGTCGAGGAGAATAAGGCATAAGGGAATCGAGAGGTGGTTCTTGTGGATGAGAAGAAGAATGGGCGTTATCTTGAAGCGAGTTTGTCGGTCGAAAGGGGTGGGCCTGGCCGCGGACAAGGTCATTAGAATGGTTATCGGATGGGCTCGTCAATAAATGGAGATTCTTACCGAGGACATAGCTTGTCACGGTCAGAGACGATTGGACTTGATTGTCAAGAATGGTGGGAGCAGGAAAGACGTAGAGCATGTGCATGAAGTCTCATGGAAATGGCGAGTAAAAGCCTGCTAAAAGGGTCTTTCCAGTCGAGCCGACAATCTCACACTCGCGATCAGCGTGTAATTGATTGCCTTTTGCGTCCTGCTTCTCGACACTGATCCCTCTCACCTCTGATCCCCCTGACCCCAGTCTAGCTTCCCACTGCAGCCAGCGAGAGCTATCAAGTAGATTCCCGTCCCCACAGGGTCACAATCTCCCTGTACCTCGTGACATTCCTCCAGAAGCATCTGCAGTAACACGATTCCGAGTCGGACGATGCATCACCTGGAACTCGGGACGAATGTCGGACGGTCTCGCTTCAACATGTGGGTGCATCTGATACCACACTGATTCTTCACCTGCGCCCAGTTTTGATTGGACGAGAACCTCCTTCTCCAGCTTTCCTAGAATAAATTTGCTTCTGCCAGTGGAGTTTCGCAAATGGGACATCAGAATCACACTATGTATCGGCTTTTCTATTTTTTGTAGCTTCTTTTGCCTATGTCAATTCATCACACTACCACACGTCCAAACCAACGTGACATGTTCTTGCCATCGCCTCTATATGTACCTAGTCCTCCCAAGCCAGCCCAAGTCAACACAAGTCTGACAGATCGGCGGCGTTCCAACGTAAGGCACCCCTGCGAAAGATTACTCTTGCTGAAATATTCCATCATACCATTCCTGCTTTCAGCTCATGAACAGAATAGTCTCGGATTTCGAGTGGGGCAGGAAGCTTGGAAGACGCAGCGAAATGATGCAATTGGTCTCGTAGTTAAGCAATCAAAATTAAGGTGATATATAAACACAAATCCTAACTCATAGGGTCATAATCGTACTCATAGATCTCTCAGGAGCCTCGTCTTCTTCTTCTGCCTTGCTCGGGACCCACTTGAATAGGAGTTTGTGTCGCATGATGAGGTTGTGATGCAAAGAGAAACGGGTCCTCGGAACACACAGATGTCGGCGGCGGAGGGAGTTGTTGGAATTGCATCTGTGCCCTTATCATCATCTGCTCGTCAATCTCCATTGTCTGCTCGGCGACGGTGTGCATGAGAGTCGACAATTGGTCATGAGACCGAGGCTGGTTGAGTAAGCTCATTTTGCCCTCCAGCCTTTGCATGATGTAACTGAATGCGCGCTGGAAATCTTGCAAATGACCGCGTCCATCGGGATGCTCGAACCAGTATCTAGGACCTATGTGATGGAACAAAGCGGCGACCGCCTCGGCGTGTTCTACAGAAACGAAATTTGGTATGAGGACCTTGAGGCAGTTGTGGATATCCCTCGTGTCGAGAAAACCCCTTTCGAACGATTGTCCGATGGCAACGGTAAGCATGCGAGCAGCATTTATGACCTGGGGGTTTGCATTATCATAGGAGATTGCTTCGCAATCTGCATTCTAGAATCAAAGAGAGAAAAAAAAAATCAGAATGGAACTTTCTCGGATGGTCGAAAGGACTTACAGCGTCCCAGATGCTTGAAAAAGTGCCAAGAATAAACTCCTTTAGATGCCACTCAAACTTGTCAGCAATTTTCTCACTCTTCATATGCTTAAATTGCCAGTGTAACCTAAGCATGAAGACTAAAATCGCTTCCAGATCATCTTGCGTCGCTTCCGCAAACCGCCAGCAAAACTCTTGCGCAAGCTCTGCGAGCTGTTCGGGCTCCCATGCTTCAGCGGCAACGATGATGAGAGAATGAACCTCTTTTTCCTCTATTGGTGGACGCGTCGCTACCTCGAAGCTTCTTCGCCACTTGGATTTCCGAGGCTGCGTGATCGTTGCAGGTCGCAGAAGACGCGGGGACTTCGGAGGTAGTAGGGTCGCTGGAAGCGGTGCTTTCGGGACGAATGGAGCTGCGAGAGGATTAAGATTGTCTGTTGGGAGGCAGGTGAAGAACCGGAAGTCGGGGATATCGTCTACATAGCATGATGGGTCTGAGAGTGTTTTGGCAAGACAATTTGGCTTTGTGATGAATATTTGTCGGATTTCATCAGAAGATAGTCGTTGGATGTCGTCATCCACTAGGGTCAACGTGCTCGTTGAGGTGATAGGAGAAGAGAGAACATCAGAATAGACTTCATCAGGCTCTCCTTTTTGAGGATATTGATAGGATGGGTGACTCTCAACGGGAGAGTAGAGATCTTCAGTGATGGGCAGCATTTGAAAAATCTGGTTAGTGAGTTAAGTCCTGGGCGTACCTTGGTTAATTGAAACTTGAAAATCGCATGTCCGGGGTCTTTATAGACGTATCCGCTTTGAGTACGACGTATCCGTCTCGACACTTCCAAGTAGAGAACAAATACATCCAGAAACCAGAACAAGGTCCGACAATAGTCAAAGCAGCGATAACGACGGGGTGGCCCGGCCAAAAAGCCTGGGGTTGTTGATCAAGGATCATAGAATATAATAAGGTCCTCGAAATAAGAAATGGAAGTCGGCATTAGGTACGGGACAGTCGCCCGGAACAAAGTACAAAGTCTTGTGCGCCTTGTTCGTGACGTTGATTCTTGCCGACGACAAGCATTATATTTCGCAGAATAGTCAACCCTGAGGCCTGAGCCTTGACATGTTGGCCGAGGAAGAGCCGCTGGAAGCACGTGATGATCGCGTCAAAGCAAGATCCCCAAGAGTTGGAACGGATACTGACCATGAACAGTGTCTACTTTCCAGCTCATGTCGTCCTCGTTCTTCGTCGTATCGTCAACGTTTTGTCTTCTCTCTCTATCTCAAACCAATATATCCTCCTCAAGCAGGCCCAGGCTGACGAGGAGCGCGCAAAGCTTCAACCAACAAACCCCAAAGCTTCTTCACTGGCACCGTCGCTTCTTGATCTTCAAGGACAAGAATGGCCAAATTTGACCTCGTTGAAGAGCTGGGATTGGCGTAGAACTCTCAATCTTGCTGCAAGCAGCGTCAATGGTGTTTGATTATGTCTTGTCTCATCAGCGCCATGGCCCTGATTTTTAGTTCATTCAGGGTCCCCTTCAATCGGTACCCGGTGGTCGTGGCCAGCGCTACTATCGACGTTCACGCAAACGGACTTACCGACGGCAAGAGACCCACCCCCACCATTGAAACCTCAGAAGAACGATAAACGATCGGACGCGCAGACGAGATTACCAGAACTAACCCGAGCTCCGGCACCCCCTGACACGATCCATCAACTGATGCAGAACCCCGCATTGTACGATCCCCTTCGCGTTCCTCGCTATCCCATCGTACTTTGTCATGGTGAGGATTATTTGTCTTATCATTAAACGATGTCTGATGTAACTCAGGACTTTACGGATTTGATTCGCGGGGACCACTTAAGTTCCCAAGCATGAGGATGCATTACTGGTCTAATGTTCTCAATGTACTCCGAGACACTCTGAAGGCAGAGGTGATTGTCACGTCGGTTCCAGGGTCAGTTGCTATTACTATTTAGTTTGACTTCTTGTAGACTTGATACCTCTAGAACTGGTTCTATCGCCTCGCGTGCGGAGATATTGGATAGACAACTGCAGCATAAGGCCAGAGGTCGTGGAATTAATTTTCTTGCACATTCTATGGGTGGACTTGACTGTCGACATCTGATTACACACATCAAACCAGAAGTGTATGCGCCTTTGTCCCTGACCTCCATCAGTACTCCCCACAGAGGAAGCCCTTTCATGGATTGGTGTGCTGTAAGTACCTGCAGATTGCAGCACATGTACCTGAAACTAGATCTCTGTCTAGGATTATATTGGAATTGGAAAGCTACGCGAACACGAACGGGGCCCCGCAAAAGCGACTGATAATGTACCGCCGCCCACCCTGGGCGAATCCACCACAAAGACCAGAGACGCTCCGTTTTCTCTATCTCTCTCTGGTCTACCATCATCGTTCACCTCTCTCTTGCTCTCCATCGTCGATTCACCTGCGTATGCCAACCTAACAACCAACTACTTGAACGAAGTGTTCAATCCTCGGACACCTGACGATCCAACCGTGAAGTATTTTAGTGTTGCAGGTCGAGTGGACAGTGTCAACATTTGGCACCCCTTTTGGTTCACGAAGCTGGTCTTAGATGGCTCCGAGGAAAAACATCAAAACAAGTTACGTGTGTTATGGGAGCAGGAACCAAAGCCCGTGAGCACCCCACCTTGGGCCCAGGAGCGAGAGTGGGGAAATGATGGCCTAGTAACGGTGCAAAGTGCGCGATGGGGCGAGTTCTTGGGGATAATGGAGGGATGCGATCGTAAGATAGTCTATGATTGATGCTGCTTATCTTCAGCGTGCTAACGTTCGAATGCCAGACTGGGAAATGAGGGGGGCAAGAGGCATAGAATTTGGTGTCGATCTTCCAGCAATACCTGCTATTGGGCTCGGTATCAGTACCTTAGGACATCGCGCAGACTCCGGAGATGGTTGGACATTACTTGATTTCGGGCGTTTCGTCGGTGCTTGGAAAAAAGAGCAGAAAATTCAAGCCGATGTTGCTGCCACCATGGAATCAGTAGGTCGTGAGGAACAAAGAAAGTTAGAGAGGGAAAAAGATGATGCGATTGTGAAGTCCTCAACAGACAGATTATCTGCTGTCGTGGATTGGCTAACGGAGCAGATGCCGTCGCCCTCGCTTATAGGTGGGAAGAGCAAGACCTCGACGGAGCCAGTTGAGCGAGTCAAGGGGCCATCCCGTTCAGCGGTCCATCCTCGGATGAAGAACGAGCTGGCGTCAAAGAAAGACCTGGAGCGGTTCTACGTTGCACTCTCAAGGAAATTATACGATGAAGGCCTGTGACCTCGCTAGCCCTCGAGTTGCAATCCCACTCTCGTTTGTTCTGGCGGAGTTTGTCCACCTGTGGAATATTCAGGATATCTACGATTCTCCTTCAAAGAATCGAGCCAATATTATACTTTCAACGAAATGTAATTATTGTGTATCAATAGGATGGATGTATTATTTTAAATGTTTGTATAGCATGGAGGCTCGTATATTATGGCAAAGCCGTGAACTTGCCGTGAACACATGCCTACAGAAGTTAGTTCGCGGCATAGAGTTGAAACCCAAATGCTTCGCTTCCACACGCGGTGACTGCTCTCATGATTCGTCAATTACAGGTCATGGTCACTGGGTACTTGATATAAACAGCACCTTGGAGAGTCAGCCACCCAGCTCACGTTCCTTACTCAATGTTGGCTTTCTTTTATTATCTCGGGGCTGCTGTCGTCCTACCAAGCAATGTGCTCGGCCTCTGGCCTATGCCTCG
This sequence comes from Termitomyces sp. Mi166#008, assembly GCA_018857285.1. NCBI lineage: Eukaryota > Fungi > Basidiomycota > Agaricomycetes > Agaricales > Lyophyllaceae > Termitomyces > Termitomyces sp. Mi166#008. Next base: position 1,683 of record JABAKA010008248.1, on the reverse strand, counting down.
AAACCTCCAGCTCGGCACGACATTCTTGAAGCTCGCCCCGACATTTGATATAGAGATCAACTTCAACGACGCACCCGGCGTACCGCAAGATCTCCTTGATGCTGTCAGTCGTACAAAAGGTTACTTGCAGACCGATAAACTGCAGCGCCTCGTCATCTGTCGCGGAGAAAATGATAGTGCTGCGATTGGTCGAGCATTGGAGTTGCCGCGCCTTGCTATTTCCCTTTCATTAACGACTGAACCTCGCTCTATCGCTGCAGAGGCCACTCTTCCCATCGGAACACGAAGCGAAGGTTACTCTCTCAGCATTCCAAGTGATGGAAGTCCTGCGACCCTCACAGCAAAGTCTACTCTGGGGCTCTTCAGAGGGTTAACCACCTTCAGTCAGCTGTGGTATGACCTCGCAGGAGTCACTTACACCTATCAAGCTCCAGTCAAAATTGTAAATGATAACCCCGCGTTTGTGAGCAAGAATGTCCTGTAGGCTGTTCTACTGTTGTCTAACATCCTTGATGCTATCCTCTAGCCATATCGAGGCTTAATGCTTGACACGGCAAGAAACTTGTAGGTTACTGCCAAATCATCAGCTGCTATCTGAAGCTATAACACCTTGACCAGTTTCCCGGTTGCTGATATCAAAAGGACTCTTGATGCTATGAGTTGGGTAAAGGTCGGAATGTTTACGCGTGCTCTATTAGTATGGTTGAAGTGCTTATCCTTTGAAAATATCATGCAGATCAATATGTTCCATTGGCATGTCGTCGATTCGCAAAGCTTTCCACTCGACATTCCTGGGTTCCCCGAACTCGCTGCAAAAGGGGCTTACTCTTCAAATGAGATTTACAGTACCGCCGATGTCAAAGACATCGTGTCGTATGCTGGCGCGGTTCGTACGTTTATTGTTCAGCTGCGTTCTTGTTGACATTGTCATATTTAAGCGAGGAATCGACGTACTAGTGGTGATTTATATTGGCGCAGATCAAACTTTTTTGTCTTCTAATTTGGGTATTTCTTTTTATAGGAGATCGACACCCCTGGTCACACAGCAGCTATCGCCGATTCTCACCCAGAACATGTTGCTTGTAACCAGGCATCGCCGTGGTCAAAATTTGCTAATGAACCACCTGCGGGACAACTACGTCTGGCCTCGGCTGCGACTGCAAATTTTACGGCCGAACTCATATCCTCGATTGCCAAAACGCTGCCTTCGACTTTATTCAGTACCGGTGGCGATGAGTTGAATACGAATTGTTATTCTCAAGATGCCCAGACGCAGGCGGATCTTTCTAGTAGCGGCCACACGCTGGAGCAGGCCCTGAGCTCGTTTGTTCAATCCACACATAAGTCCCTAAGTGATCTAGGAAAGACTCCGGTTGTTTGGGAAGAGATGGTGCTGGAACATGATGTTGCGCTTCCGAAGACAGCAGTGGTTATGTACGTGTCATAGGATTTATCGACTATGACGCGTCGTTAAACAAACGACCTCTCTCCACAGGGTCTGGATCTCTTCGCAGCATGCTGCTTCCGTAGCAGCGAAAGAATTCCGCATCGTACACGCACCTTCAGATTACTTTTATCTTGTGAGATCATTGCGGTGTAGCATCCCGTGATCTGAATACTGACGGCTTCTTGAGGACTGTGGTGCAGGCGAATGGCTCGGTCAAGATCCCACTGGGTTAGTTC
>JABAKA010008246.1:0-10063 GCA_018857285.1 Termitomyces sp. Mi166#008 | reverse complement strand
ATCAGGTCAGTGATGTGAGCAGCTGATGTGTAAGGCACATCAGAATACATTGGTGATGGTGGGGAAGGCACATGGTGGGGGAGTCGCACAGGATGAGCAAGCAAAAATGATGGGTTGTGACATTACCCTCCCTCTAGCATTGAGATCCTTAAAACATGTGTTGTGCCAGTACTTTGTTCTGAGGTAGGGGTGGGAAAACTGTTAAATCAACTATAAAGTTGAAAAATTAAGCTCATCTCCACAGTTTGTTCTGCCTTTACCATGTCATCTACCCAGTGTAGTGTTCCTGAGTTGTTCCCAGTCAGTCTGTCCCAGGAGTGGTGGAACATCAATGCACTAGTAAGTGGTACCTGGTTCTGCTTCTTGAGCTGCTGCTAACTCTGTTGTAGTGTGATCGTTGTTGTCATTGTGGGGTGGCATGTGAGCTGGCTGCACCCTGATTCAAAAGTGAAACCTGGCATGTGCCAGTACTGCTATGACAGCCACCTCAGCTGTTCCCTCAAGGCACATTGAGAGATGTCTATGGATGTGGGTGCAGGAAGGGAGGGGAGGGGAGAAGGGGAGTGAATTAGGGCAGCTGGTCCAAGTGGCAGAAAGAAAGGGTGGCGTAGAGGAGCAGTTGCATGTGGAGCTCAGGGGAGTTTTCCAGAGGACAAGGAAGGTGATGGGATGACCATACTTGATTGCTGGTGTACTCGTGCCACTATGGAGAGTCAATGCCTGGCATTGTCTTTCTCCCCTGAGTCCTCACTTGTCATTCCAATGGACTTTGGGGAGCCTAATGGCCCATTGGCAGGTTCAGCAAAGGCCTGGGAAAAGCATTGCACCATGACTGCACCAAGCCGATCTCCTTCTCTGAAACATTTTTGTGTGGAGACCCCGCCCCTCCAGGATCCTCCTACCTTCTCACAAGTATTCTTGCCATTGTTGGAGTGGCCCTCCAATCTCATTGCAGCCAGGTCTGAGAATGTGCATCTTCATACTTGCTTTGATCACTTGCTGGCCATGTTGCACCAGATGCAGTTTCAGAATAAGGACTTGCACCAACAACTCTAAGAGGCCCACACTGGGTTAGAGTGGGAGCAAGGAAGAGTTATGGTGGTGACCAGTGGGTCCAAGCACCTGAGGGAGTTGGAGCTGCAGTGGCAATGAGAGGCAAGAGCAGTGCAAGTGGAACTGGAGTGTTTTCAACAAGCAACCTGTTCTCTGAGTCTGGAGGAGAAGGAGGAAGAGGTATGGGGCACCGATGTCGGTGTGCAGATGGAGGGGGGGGGAGGAGGTGCTGCTGATCAGGGTTGCTCTGTTGACCCCCATCAGACATGAGCAGGACATGTTGGTCCAGCATGGGTAGTTGATTGAGCATGTAGCTATTGAGTGGGCATGGTTCCTGGGTGAGTTCCTTGGCTTCCTATGATCTGCCAGCACTGATGCTGATTCAGAGGTTATCTGTACTCACTGTGCCCTCCTCAACATGACTACTCAGTCTACTGGGGCCATTTATAATGGTCTGGTCCAGTCTGGGCATTCAATACTGTTTGAGGTCAACATGAACTTAGAGAATTTGGGGTGATCAATTGTTCTGCACCAGGGTATCTTGTACTGATGGCAGCGCCCTCTAAAGCATTTGGCTCTTAAGCCCATTGCTCATACTCCAGCCTCTAGAGACATCACCAATGAGGTTCCAAAAGATCTGTTGTCAGCTTTGGGAATGTCAGGATTTGGGAGTGAGGAGGGGGAGGGTCTAGGTCTGTCAGAGCAGTCCTAGTCATTCTCTGGGGTTTGTTTAGCTGTACATAGTCCTTTTACTGTCTTGGTCCTGTTTATAGAATCTTTCCTTTTCTTGGTCTTCATTCCCAGGGCATGATAAGATAAGAATGAGATAAGCTGATAAAATGTGTAGATAAGATAGGGTAGAATGATGTAGATGGCCTTTGGGGTTGGCTTGGGTGATCCAATCAGTGAAATATAGGTGTAGGAAAGTCAGGAGTGGCTTTCAGAGTTGGTGTGGTAGCTATATCAGACTTGGGGAAGGGGTAGGGGTTGGTGGAGGGAAGGAAGGGAAAGAGAGTTTTAAGGTGCTGGTAGGAGTTGAATCCCTAGTCAATTCAAGAGATGAGGGTTATGCCCATAACTGTCTTTGTGATGTTTCACCAGGATCAGGAATCTTGTGGCTTATCAGAAAAGTACCTGTGAAAGTCTCGGAGTGCGTTGGTGGCTCCCCTGAGGCTGTCAAAGGGTTCCCAGGTGTTGTCTCCAGGCCCATACCTGAGCCATCAGACCAGGTAGCAAACCTTGCTTCAGTATATATGAGAGTCAAGAATCTTCTTCACCTCGTAGTGGTCTTCTCTGTCAACTTCAATCAGAGGAGGAGGGTCATGGTATTGACTGGAGAAAGCATCAGGGTTGTGGCATTCAAGAAGTCAGACATGGAAGATGGGGTGGATACCCTTCATACTGGCAGGGAGGGCAAGTTGGTAGGCATGCAATGAGACCTTCTTGATAATTTTGAACAGGCCAAATCATTTGTGATCAAGTTTTAGCAATGGTCAGCATGTTTGAGGTGTTGGCAATTGAGCCATACAAGAGAGCTGACCAGCCAATTGGAGGTGCTGATTTGCTTTGAGTCAGCGTGCTTGCTGTATGCTTTGTTGGCTGTGGCGATCTCAGTTTGGAGATACTTTTGCAGAGATTGGAGATTATGGGCAACTGTATGAGCAATGTGTGAGGGAATGTTGTGAAGGGAGACAGTGAGCTGGGGATGGTATCTCTTATTCACAAAGAAAGGAGACATGACATGCTGGTGGCAGAGTGAGAGGAGTTGTTGTAAGTAAACTTGGTAATGGAAAGTTCTGCACACCAGTCATCCTGCAGGTAGTTCATGTAGATATGAAGATACTGTTCCAGTGTCTAATTGACTTGCTCAGTCTGTCTATCAGTTTCAGGGTGATAGGCAGTTGAGAGGTTCAACTTAATATCCAGGGACCAACATAATGACTGCCAGAACTTGGAAACAAAAAGTGTACCTTGGTTGGAGATGATATTATCATGCAGACCATGCTTGAAAAAGATGTGGGTGATGAAAAGGCATGAAAATTCAGGCACTGAGTTGGTGGTGCAACAGGGTACAAAGATGGCTTGCTTGGTGAGGTGGCAGACCACCACAAAAATAGCATTGAACCTGTCCATGTAGCTTGTGATCATGGTGCTGTCATAAAACATTGAGCCAGAGGCATCCAAGGTTGGGCATGTAGATTCGACCATCTCAGAGCAGGAGTTTGCCATTGAGGGAGAGGGTGAAAGTGGTGGAGGAGGGGGTGGAGTCATGCAGGGCAGCCACCAAGTCATTAGTAGCAGTTTGGGGGTCATTTGCCTTGAAGTACATGTCAGGGGAGGCACTGCAGATTTGGTTGAGCAATCCTTCCTCATTGAGCAGCAGGACAGAGTTGAGGTGCTTGGGGGGGATGATGATGCATTTGTTGAAGGCGTTACAATCTGCTTTAAAGGCCTTTTTCAGGTATATGTCTGATCTCCTAGTCAGCATGTTGGGCTTGGCACCAAGGCAGCTGGGGCAGTAGTGGATGGCAAAGTCATACTCAGAGAGGGTTTCAGACCATTGTGCCTGGCACTGACTGAGTTGCTTTGTTGTAGTGAAGTACTGGAGGTTGTTGTGATCGGAGTATACCTGAATGCGATGTCATGCACCCTCTAAGTACACTTGCCATTGCTTGAATGCTTCAATGATGGCCAGGAGCTCCTTGTTGTAGATGTTGTAGTTGAGCTCTGTAGTGATCATAGACTGAGTATAGAATGCCATGAGTCAAAAGTCCTTGCTATTGGGTTTTATCTGAAAGATGATGCTGGCAATGGCATAGTTAGAGGCATTGCACTTGAAGATGATGAAGAGCAATGGGTCATAGTGGCAGAGGATTGGAGCAGAGGTGAATGCCTTCTTTAGAAGATCAAAGACACTCTGACAGCCTGTGTCCCAATCCCAAGGGGTATCCTTCCTAGTTAGGCAAGTCAGATGCTTGGTGATGCCTGAATAGTTGTCAATGAACTACCAATAGAAGTTGGTAAAGCCTAGAAAGGACTGAAGTTCCTTGAGGTTCTGCAGTCGAGGCCAGTTAGTGATGGCATTGACTTTGGTGGGGTCCATGCAAACTCCATCAAGGAATACAATAACGCTAAGGTACTCTACTTCCTTGGTGTGAAAGGAGCATTTCTCGGTTTGGCATGCAGGTTGTGTCACTGGAGATGCTCTAGTACTTGTTGCACGTGTCCTCAGTGCTCCTCAAGAGAATTGGAGTAGATCAGGATATTGTCTAGGTACATAATAACAAAGACATCATTCATGTCATGAAAAATGTTGTTCATGAAATACTGAAAGGTGGCAGGTGAGTTGGTTATTCCAAAAGGCATCATGAGGTATTCAAAGAGCCTGTAATGAGTGCAAAACACCATCTTCCATTCATGGCCTGGGGCATTGCAAACATTGTTTTACCCTGAGCAGAGGTCAATCTTCATATAGATCTTGGCACTCCAAAGGTGGTTGATTAAATCTCTGATGAGTGGTAGGGGATATTAGTTTTTCTGAGTGACCTGGTTAAGGCCCTGGTAGTTGACACAAAGCTGCAGCAAACCATCCTTCTTTTTGGTGAAGAGGATGGGAGTGCCAGCAAAGGAGGCAGAGGGTCATATGAAGCCTTTTCTGAGCATATTGTTGAGGTAATCCTTGAGCACATGTAGTTCAACTTTCAACATGTTATAGATTTTTCTGAAGGGTAGCAATGGTTCCTTCTTCTAAGTTAATCTTGTGGTCATACAAACCATGGGGGGGTAGTTCTTTTGTGCTCCCTTCAAAGAACACATTGGCGTACTCATGGTACTCAGAGGAAACAACTTTGTGAAGGATCTGATCTTCTGATTTTGTTTTGGGGGCAGGTATGTTGGCATCAGCCCATAAGTGCTTTTCAGGTAGGGAGGGTGAAATGTGGAGCTGATAGGCTTGTGTACCCTCCTGTATAATCTGAGCAAAGAGGGCTGCGCCAATGATTCTAATATCAAGATTGTTGGGGAGTTCAGGTGGAGGTAGATTCTGAGCATTCCTGGTAGGTGTTGATTTGGTGGATCATGGTCAGTGAGGGCCTTTGAGTCTGTTCTGGGAAATGTTGGGTGAGAAGGAGTAAGGGGGAAGGGGGGAGCAAGGGCAGTGTTTCAAGAATGCAATATTTGGTTTGGAGCAGGTCAGAGATGGTGTGAGGAGGGGGATTGTGTCGGTTTGAGGTTGTGTTGTGTTGTCTCCAGGCTGGGGTGATTGCTCCAATGGAGTGGCATGTGAGAGGGTGGGGTTAGCCTGTGAAGATGGTGGATTGGGTGGTGTACTGACACTTTTCTCCCCTTTAAAGTCCACCAAGATAAGTTGATGGATGGATTCAGAGTTGGTGGGCTCCAGGCAATCCTTATTGATGACTCCTTTGACAGTCAGGGCAGGCCTGGATTTGAGGGAGAAGCTAGCAGTGAGTTGGGCATCTTTAGTTTTGAACATTATAGTCATTGACTTTCAATCTATGTCTGGGTTAGCATCATGTGGCCATGGCAAACCTAAGATGATTGGCATGGCATGATGTAGCTGAGTTACTAGTAGATTGACTGGGAATTCGAGGCCATTAGCTAGAGAGATGATGTTGGAGTGGTGATGGATAATGAGTCCAGAAGTAGCTGGGGTACCATTAAGTTCACTAATTTCCTTGCCTGGGAGAGCTAACTCTGAGCTGATAAAGGTGCCTGTAGCACCGCTGTTGATTAGGGCAGCATGGGTGGCACCAGTTGATCAGAGCATCACCTCAATGGTAAAAGACCTTGCTGAGCTCAAGTGTAGTCTTTCAAGAGAAGCGGAGGTCGTCAGGGTAGAATTTCCACAAGGGGAAAAGTGGAAGGGGATGATGAAGGTGGATGGGAAGGAGCCCCAATCTAAGGTCATGGTGAGGTGGTGCCAGTCAGTCCTGGGGTTAGTGCTTCATAGCCAAGGTAAGCCAAGAACAAGGGGAGCGTTCTTGTGCAAGCAAGTGGTGAGCATTTGTACCTCCTGCATGGTTTCATTCCCAAAGGTGAGTGGAACAACAGCATAGTGTGTAATGTTGCTAGCAGTTGAGGTTTGCCATTGAACAGGCACAAATGAATGAGGGTAGGAAGCCGAATGAGAGGCAGGAAGGCAGAGTGGGCCCAGGAAGAATTGACAAAGTTGTCAGTGGCACCACTGTCAGCCAGTGTGGCAGTGGATTCAGAGCAAGGATTGGAGAAGGTGTAGAGGATGAAGAATTGGAAGGAGCAGGAAGAGAGGTAAATGGTGCAGGTGTTCAGAGCAGAAGCCAATGCATGTAGGTGTAAAACCAGAGCAGAGAAGACATCAGAATTGATTCTGCGATTTAGCACGTCTTTGTGTTCCACTAAACCACAGTCTCATTTTTCACATATTAGAAGTTGTACTCATCACCATTGATGACCCAGACAGTGCTTCAGGGCAATCCTGGACAAAATGTCCTGGTTTGCTACACAACAGGCAAATGCCACTGCTCCTTTGTTTTCTCTGGCACGGCAACCCAGGAGTGGCCTATATTCTATGCCTGGTTTGCCTGCAAACGTTTCTTACCTTCTTTTGGATTTAGACCCTTGGTGTCATGTTTCTGACAGTCTTTGCCATTACAACCTAACTGGCATTGTTTGGCAATCTCCTCAGCCTTGGTGGCCTGCAGCTGGGCTGGCAGGCATGGCACAGAAGGGTTCCAACTGCTGCCCTGTGCCTGTGCAGAGTGTGTGAAGGTTGGTGGGAGAAGGGCTGTGCCAGCAACATTTGGAGAGTTCAGGGGACAGAGAAAGGGGGGTCGGAGTTGAGTGCCCAGGAGTCAGGGGATATTCCAGTGTGGGTGTGTGGCTGGCAAGGCAGAGGGGTCTTTCCAGTGGCATTGGTTGATCTGAGTGAAAAGATTTTTGAAACCCTCATAAGTGGACTGTTTTGGCGTGAGTTGGAGCACATTATGAATGGCTTAGACAGGGCCTTGCTGAGCTGGAACCTCAAGGCATTGTAGTTCCAACCTGTCTCATAGGCCTCCTTCTCAAATTGAACAACGAACATGGTGAAACGTTCATCAGTGCTCATCTTGAGAGATGCGAGTTTCCTTTCAGCCTCAGCCACTGTATTGTATACTCCAAACTTGGAGGAGAATTTGTTAACAAATGCCTGCCAGTTTGTGATGAGGGAGTGGCCAGGATTGAAGCAGAGAATGGCAATGTAGTGGTCCAACACAATACCTTGTAGATAGGACATGGCAAATGCAACCAGTGCTTGGTTAAAAGTGAAAGTGTGTGGCTTCTGGACTCCTTCTGGTGCTCCACTGCAGGCAACCAGTTGGGGGGGCCACTGCCTAGGGGCCTGGGAGGTGGTTTGGGGAAAAGAGCACCACCCAGATTATCTGCATTGTCTGTGCTAAAGAGGAGGAAGCCATATGCTAAGCTGTATCCTGAAGGGGAAGGTGCTTCCAAGCCTTGTAGAGCAGCGCTGAGTCTGAGACCATTGATCAGATTGAATTCTTAGTCCTGAGGAACCCAAGCCAAAACTGGTTGTTAGAAGTCAAGGAGTGTGGCATTGCCAGTTGGACTCATGAATGATCATGGTGGCTTAGTCACAGGGGTGGTGGTCAGAGAGGGGGAAGGAGGATCTTTTTAAAGTGGCTCAGTGAAGTGAGTACCAGTTCAGGATGGAAGCAACAGTGGTAGTGGGGCTCAGAGATCCAAGTGCAGAGGTCTTTCATGTTGGAAATTCATCTGGAGTTGCTGATCTTGTTTGAGTTCAGGTTGGGCCTGCTCTGAGGCTGTGCTAATGTCAGGTTTGTTGAAGTAGCTCAGTGTATGTTCAGAGTGGACCTCTTCCTCAATGGGCCCAGGGGGTGTTAGTGGGGCGAGGTGCTGTGGGGGGGTATGAGAATAGGGGGAGCACCTGGAGGTTGATTCCAAGTTTGAAATGGATGGGTAATCAGTACTGAGTTTGATCGAGGTCATGCTGAGAGTCCTACTTCACATGCTGCTGCTTATTTAAAGAGTCTCCCAGCAGGGTTGAGGCCTCAGAGGAGGGTTGAAGCTGCTTCCAGGTTGTTCCAATGCCAATTGTTCAAATTGGTGGCAGCAGGCCTTGGAGCAGTGGTGTCAGAAGCACATTGAGCTGTGGTTGTCCCCTTTTAGATGTGGAAGGAGTATGCAGTGTTGGTTGGATTCCCAAACTCACCTGATAAGGAGGAAACGTGGATCTTAGTGACCAAATCATGCAACTTGTCATGCAGCAAGGCATCACCTTGTAGAAGTCTGAGCTGGCACAGTGAGAGATCTCCTTGCTCATAGAGCTTGGAGAATGTCAAGATGCAATCAGCCCAGACCTCTGTGATGGCCTCTGATGCAGGGTGCCCCAGGTTTTTAAAGAATTCCTAGGTTCTTAAGAAGAATGCTTCTCATAAGAGGTGGAGCTCCTTTAGGATTGCATCATATTGCTGAGAATATTCTGCCCATCATCCTGCCTGCTGGAGCAAGGGGTCACTGTCACTCCAAGACGCGTTCCCTTGTCACAAAGGGATTGGAGGGGTGTAAACAGCCAGAGCTGCCACTGGAACTCAACAGTGAGGCTAGTGAATAACAAAGGTGGTGGAGGGCTAAAAGCCATCCCATCCACTTGAGTACACCAGTCCTGCTATGGGTGGAGCAGTGCTGGTGGGTGCAAGAGCAGTCCACACCTGGTTTGGAGCCTTGGGCAGCACTTCAGTATAGGTTCAGGGATCCAAACTCTGTATGAGGAGAGATGCCAGAGAGCACTAGTCAATGCCAGGACCTTGACTGATCGAAGGTCTCAGCGAGTACCCAGTTTGGTCCATCTGCCAGTAGCGAGTCAGAGAATATGGTGTGATAGGTATGACTGGTCATTGCTGGCTCAGAGGAGTGAGAGGATTGTTGGCTGGGTTTGGGAATATTGGGCAGCCATACTGATCAACCATGTAGGTCGTTGTTGGCCAGTAGTTTTGAGTATAAGTTGCCATTCAAGCTAGCCAATGAGTGGAGATAGTCTCGATATTATGTTAGGTTCCACTGATCCAGGGGCTCTCACCTTGAGCAATAACCCACTAGTTGGAGAGATCCATTATTTTTGCCTCATCATTCTGTGCGACTTCCCTGCCATGTGCCTTTCCCACCATCACCAACATGTCCTGACATGCCTTATGCATCAGTCACTTGCATCACTGACCTGATCTGCATCTTCAATGCTCCTTTTAGGATGACATCTCCAAAACACACTATGACAACTTACTATAGCTCACCTTCACATTTGACTACCTGCAAACTGACCATACAGTTCTGCACTGCATGTCTCAGCACCCCCCTTGACCCCCTTCAACATTGTTCCAGTAATCCGTTCCACTGTAGTACTTAAACCTTCATACCCTGGTAGTCAGTCCTTAGTCTCAATATTGCCAACCCTTTTGTCTAAGTCTGTTCTACTTTTATTGTCATACTAAATCTCTTGGTTCTTCTCAATCTATTCCATTTTCTGTTTTCATTTTCCAACGCTGCCCTAAGTCCTTCAATTGATCTATTTCTTGTCAGACTTTGCATCATTGACACTCAAACCCCAACTTCTTGGTGTGTCTTGCATTCTCAACAACTAAGACCACTTCAACACCCCATAAGTCTATGTGCCAGTTTACAGATCTCTCCAACTAGTGGGTTATTGCTTTAGGTGAGAGCTCCCAGGTCAGCAGGACCTGATATAATATTGAGACTACCCCCACTCATTGGCTAGCTCAAATGGCAACTTATACTCAAAACTACTGGCCGATGACAACCTACACAGTTGATCAGTATGGCTGCCCAATTTTCCAAAACCCAGTCAACAATCCTGTCACTCCTCCAAGCCAGCAGCAGCCTGTCATACCTGTTGCACCATATTCTCTGACTTGCTACTGGCTGACAGATTAAACTGGGTACTTGCTGGGACCTTCAATCAGTCAAGGTGCCAGCATTGACT
>JABAKA010008244.1:0-12071 GCA_018857285.1 Termitomyces sp. Mi166#008 | reverse complement strand
GATCTGCTGGGTCGGGAACTTGTCTGAATTATATACAGAGCAGGATTGAAGCTAGAGGGCTAAAAGTAGGACCAAAAGGGAGGGCTGAAAAAGGAGAATAAAGGAAAACTATAGTGAGGCAGATAGGTGAAAGGTGGAGAGAGATAGTTTCTTTGACACTCACTTTGTAGTGGTGGAGAAAGTGTTTTGTAGGTGAGAGGTGTTCATCTAGCCAACAAGCTTGCTGACTGTCCTGGTACCTAAGTAGGTGGACTCAGTGGATGAAGGAAGCCTGACTAAGTTGGCTGTCATGTAGCAGAGTGTCAGGTCCTGCTGACCCAAGGGCTCTTACCTAGAGCAATAACCCATTAGTTGGAGAGATCTGTAAACTGGCATGTAGACTTTCAGGGTGTCAAAGTGGTCTTAGTCATTGAGAATGCAAGACGCACCAAAAAGTTGGGGTTTGGGTGTCAATAATGCAAAGTCCAACAAGAGAAAGTTTGATCAGGAGACTTAGAGCAGTGTTGGTGAGTGAAAACAGAAAATGAATAGATTGAGAAGAACTGGGAGACTTAGTATGACAATGAAAAGTAGAACAGACTTGGACAAAAAGGGTTGGCAATATCGAGACTAAGGACTGACTACTGTGATATGAAGGTTTAAGTATTATGGTGGGACAGATCACCAAAACAATGTTGGAGAGGGTCAAGGGGGGCACCGAGACACACAGTGCAAAACTGTATAGTTGGTTTGCAGGTAGTCGAATGTGGGGGCCAGCTGTGGCAAGCCATTGTGGCATGTTTCAGAGATGTTGTTCCAGAAGGAGCATGGGAGATGCAATTAGAGATGTGGATCAGGTCAGTAATGCAAGCAGCTGATGTGTAAGGCACATTGGAACATGTTGGTGATGGTGGAGAAGGCACATGGTGGGGAAGTTGCACAGGATGATGAGGCAAAAATGATGGGTTGTGACATTACTCCCCCACTAGCATTGAGATCCTTAAGACGTGTGTTGTACCAGCAGTTCGTTCCAGAGCAGGGGTGGGAAACTGTTGGATCAACTATAAAGTTGGAAAATTAAGCTCATCTCTGCAGTTTGTCCTGCCTCTGCCATGTCCAGTCCTTATGTTTCTGAATCATCCCCTGTTGATCCATCTCAGAAGTGGTGGAACACCAATGCACTAGTAAGTGGCACCAGAGTCCTGCTTCTTGAGCTGCTACTGATTCTGTCATAGTGTGATTGTTGTCATCGCCATGGAGCAGCATGTGAGCTGGCAGTGCCACACTCTGATTTGAAGGAGAAACCTGGTGTGTGCCAGTACTGTTGTGACAGCCATCTCAGCTGTTCCCTCAAGGCATATTGGAAGATGTTGGTGGGCATAGGTGCAGGAAGGGAGAGGATGGGAGAAGGGGAGAAAGTCAGGGTAGCTAGTCCAAGCAGTAGAGAGGAAGGATGACACAAAGGAGCTGTCATGCACAAAGCTTGGAGAAGTTTTTCAGAGGACAAGGGAGGTGATGGGGTGGCTGTAGTTGATCACTGGTGGACCTGCAACATTTCAAAGAGTCAGCATCCAGCATCACCTCTCTTCTCTTCCAAGTCTTTGCCTGTTGTTCCAATGAACTTTGGAGAGCCCAATGGTCTGCTGGCAGGCTTAATGGAGGCCTGGAGAAAGTGTTGTGCTGAGACTGCATCAAGTCAATCTTCTTTTCCAAAACATCCTCACAAGGAGACCCTGCCCCTCCAGGGTCCTTCCACTTTCTCGCAAGTGTTCTCACCACTGTCAGAGTAACCCTCCAATCTCATTGTGGCCAGGTCCAAGAACATGTGCCTTTGTACTTGCTTTGATCACTTGCTGGCTACGTTGCATCAGATGCAGTCCTAGAACAAGGACCTGCATTAGCAATGCCAAGGAGGTTCATGCTGAGTTGGAGTGGGAGCAGGAGAGAGTCATGGCAGTGACCAGTGGGTCTGAGCACCTGAGGGAGTCAGAGTTGTAGTGGTAATGAGAGGCGAGGGTGGCATAAGTGGAACTAGAGTGTCTTCAATGAATAACTCATTCTCCAAGTTCTAAGGAGGAGGAAGAGGTGTAGGATGCCAATGTCAATGTGCAGACAGAGAGGGATGAGGCACTGCTGACCAGGGTTGCTCCATCAAATCCCATCAAAGATGAACAAGACACATCAGTTCAGCAAGGGTAGTTGATTGAGCATGTGGCCATTGAGTGGGCACGATTCCTGGGTGAGTTTCTTGGCTTTTCTATGACTTGCCAGTACTGATGCTAATTTCAGAGGTTATCCGCACTCACCTGTGCCCTCCTTGACACCACCATCTGGTCTACTGAGGCCATTTGCAATGGTCTGGTCCAGTTTAGACATCCCATACCATTTGAGGTCAATGCGAGGTTAGAGAATTTAGAGCAGGTGATTGTTCTTCATGGAGGCATCTCGTAGCAGCACTTCCTGAAGCATTTGGCCCTCGAGCCTGTTGCCTGTACTCCGGCCCCTGAGAACATTGCTGATGAGGTTTGGGAGAATTTGTTGTTGGCTTTGAGGATGTCAGGGTTTAGGAATGAGGAGGGGGGTGATCCAGGCCCATCAGGGCAATCATAGTTGTTCTCCAAGGCCTGCATAGCTGTAAATAGTTTTTTTTATTTTTATTTTTCTTTTGGAGTTGGTGTAGTAGCTATGTTGGAGTTGGGGAAGGGGTAAGAGTCAGTGGAGTGAAAAGAAGAAAAGAGGGTCTCAAGGTGTTGGTGGGAGTTGAATCCCTAGTCAATCTGAGAGACAGGGATTATGCCCACAACTGTCTTTGTGACGTTTTACTGGAATCAGAGATCCTATGGCTTGTCAGGAAGTACCTGTGAAAGTCTCAGAGTGCATCAGCAGCTCCTCTGAGGTTGTCAAAGGGTTCTCAAATGTTGTCTTCATGTCCATACCTGAGCCACTGGACTAGGTAGCAAACCTTACTCCGATACATACAGGAGTCAAGGATCTTCTCCACCTTGTAGTGGTCCTCTCTGTCAACTTCAATTGGAGGAAGAGGGTCATGGTATTGGCCAGGGAAAGCATCAGAGTTGTGGCATTTAAGGATTCAGATGTGGAAGATGGGGTGAATGCCCTTCATGCTAGAAGGGAGGGTGAGTCAGTAGGCATATAATGAGACCTTGGTAATTTTAAATGGACCAAGTTGTTTGTGATCAAGTTTCAGTGATGGTTGGCATGTCTTGAGGTTTTAGTGATTGAGCCATATGAGAGAGCTGACTAGCCAATTGGGAGTGCTAATCCGCTTCAAGTTGGTGTGCTTGCTGTATGCTTTATTGACTGTGGCAATCTTGGTTTGGAGGTACTCTTGCAGGGACTGGAGATCATGGATGACTTTGTGAGTGACATGTGAGAGAATGTTGTGAAGGGAGACAGTGAGCCAAGGATGGTATCCCTTATTCACAAAGAAAGGGAACACACTAGTGGTGGAGTGAGGGGAGTTGTTGTAAGTGAACTTGGCAATGGGAAGTTCTGTGCACCAGTCATTCTGCAGGTAGTTCACGTAAATGCAAAGATATTGTTCCAGCATCTAATTGACTCGCTTGGTCTGTCCATCAGTTTCAGGGTGATAGGTGGTTGAGAGGTTCAACTTGATGTCCAGGGCCCAACATAATGACTGCCAGAACTTGGAAACAAAAAGCATACCTCAGTCAGAGATGATATCATCAGGCAGACTGTGCTTGGAAAAGACATGGGCAATAAAAAGGCATGCAAATTCAGGTGCTGAGTCAGTGGTGCGACAGGGTACAAAGATGGCTTGCTCGGTGAGGTGGCAGACCACTACAAGGATGGCATCAAATCTGTCAGACTTGGGAAGCTCAATGATGTGGTCCATCAAGATTGAAGACCAGGATTGTTCTTTGATTGGGAGGGGCTTCAGCAATCCAAAGGGGCAGTGATGTGGGACCTTGGCTTGTAAGCAAGCCTCACAGGAGTGCATGTACCAAACAACATCCTTCTTTAAGCCAGGCCAGAAGTAGGTCCTCATGATGAGCTGGATAGTTTTTCAAATGCCAGGATGTTTGCATAGCTTGGGATCATGGTGCTGGTGCAAAACAATGAGTCAGAGGCATCCAAGGTTAGGCATGTAGATCCAACCATCTCAGAGCAGGAGTTTGCTATTGCAGGAGAGGGTGAAAGTGGTGGGGAAGGGGGCAGAGTCATGCGAGGCAGCCACTGAGTCATTAGTAGCAGTTTGGGGATCATTTGCCTTGAAATATGCATCAAAGAAGGCATTGTGGATTTGGTTGAGCAGTTCTTCCTTGTTGAGCAGCAGGACAGAGTTGAGATGCTTGGAGGAGATGATGACGCATTTGCTGAAGGCGTTATGAGGCAGTAGTGGATGGCAAAGTCATACTCAGAGAGGGTTTCAGACCATTGTGCCTGGCGCTGACTGAGTTGCTTTGTCATAGTGAAGTACTGGAGGTTGTTGTGATCAGAGTATACCTGAATGCAGTGTCATGCATCTGCTAAGTATGCTCACCATTGCTTGAATGCTTCAACGATGGCCAAGAGCTCTTTGTCATAGATGTCGTAGTTCAGCTCTGTGGCGATCATGAACTGAGTATAGAATGCCATGGGTTGAAGGTCCTTGCTATTGGAATCCATCTGTGAGATGATTTCAGTGATTGCATAGTTGAAGGCATCACATTTGAGGATGATAGGGAGCAATGAGTCATAGTGGCAGAGGATTGGAGCAGAGGTGAATGCCTTCTTGAAAAGGTCAAAGACACTCTGACAGCCTGAGTTCCAATCCTAAGGGGTGGGTATCCTTCCTAGTTAGGTGGATCAGGTGCTTGGTGATTCCTAAATAATTGTCAATGAACTGCTGATAGAAGTTGGCAAAGCCTAGGAAGGACTGAAGTTCCTTGAGGTTCCATGATTGAGGCCAGTTAGTGATGATGTCAACCTTGATGGGATTCATGTGGACTCCATCAGGGGATACAATAACACTGAGGTACTCAACTTCCTTGGTGTGGAAGGAGCATTTCTCCAGTTTGGCATGCAGGTTATGTTGCTGGAGATGCTCTAGTACTTGTTGTATGTGTCCCTGGTGTTCCTCAAGAGAATTGGAATAGATCAGGATATTGTCCAGGTACACAATAACAAAAACATTGTTCATATTGTAGAAAATGTTGTTCATGAAATATTGGAAGGTGGTAGAGGAGTTGGTCATTCCAAAAGGCATCACAAGGTATTCAAAAAGCCTATAACAAGTGCAGAATGCTGTCTTCCATTCATGACCTGGGGCAATGTGAACATTGTTCTACCCTAACTGAAGATTGATCTTTGTATAGACTTTTGCACTCTGAAGGTGGTTGACTAGATTCCCAATGAATGGTAGGGGGTACCAGTTTTTCTGAGTGACCTGGTTAAGGCCCTGGTAGTTGATGCAAAGTCACAGTAAACCATCCTTCTTTTTGGTGAAGAGGATGGGCACACCAGTGAAGGAGGCAGAGGGTTGTATGAAACCCTTCCTGAGCATATTGCCAAGGTAATCCTTGAGCCCACATAGTTTGACTTCTGACATGTTATAGATTTTTCCAAAGGGTGGTGATGTTCCTTTCTCTAGGTTGATCTTGTGGTCATACAAATGGTGGGGGGGTAGTTCTTTTGCACTTCCTTCAGAGAACATGTCAGTGCCTTCAGAGAACACATTGGTGTACTCATAATACTCAGGGAAAACAACTTCATGGAGGATCTGATCTTCCAATTTTGTTTTGGGAGCAGGTACATTGGCATCAGCCCATAAGTGCTCTTTGAGTAGGGAGGGTGAGATGTGGAGCTGGTAGGCTTGTGCACCCTCCCATATGATCCAAGCAAAGGGGGCTGCACTGATGATTCTAATATCAAGATCATTGGGGAGCTCAGGTGGAGGTCAATTTTAAGCATCCCTGGTAGGTGTCAGTTTGACTGCAGGGGATGGGGATCATGGTTGGTGGGGGCCTTTGTATCTGTTCTTTTCCAATCTATGTCTGAGTTAGCATCACACAGCCATGGCAAGCCTAAGATGATTGGCATAGCACGGTGTAGCTGAGTTACTAGTAGATCGACTAGGAAATCAAGACCATTGGCTAGAGAGATGACATCAGAGTGGTGATGGATGATGAGTCCAGAGGTAGCGGGGGTACTGTTGAAGAGTTAAAGTTCAATGGGTTTGCTGATTTCCTTGCTTGGGTTCGCTGATTTCGAGCTGACAAAGGTGCCTGTGACACCGCTGTTGATCAGGGTGGTGTGGGTGGCACTAGTTGATCAGAGCATCACTTCAATGGTAAAGGACCTAGCCAAGCTAAAGTGTTGTCAGGGGATCTATCTTTCTCCACCTTTCACCTCTCTGCCTTGCTATAATTTTTCTTTATTCTCCTTCTTCAGCCCTTCCTTTTGGTTCTACTTTTAGCCCTCTAGCTTCAATCCTACTCTGTCAATAATTCAAACAAGTTACCAACCCAGCAGATCCACAATGTCTGGCAATTTCTGAGTTTGATCATTTTCAGAGATTTTCCCCTTTAGGCCTTCTCTGTGGCTGGCTGTGGCTTTTGTGTATTGTACAGTTCCTTCCCATGCATCAGAAGCCTCTGAAGCGTTGCTCCTGGCATAGGGAATCCTCAGACTTGTTCTCTTTGGATTTCCCTTTGCCAGGTGAGTAGTTAGACTGGTAATCATCTGTACAACACTTAATATACTTTGGATTTCCCTCTGCCAGCTGTGTGACTGAGCCACAGGCTCCAAGAGGTCACCCTTACAAGTGTAATTATCCAAGAAAAGCAGAGGTTGTTGGAGTGGGATTGCTATGAGAGGAAAAGTGAAAGGAGATGATGAAGATGGATGGGGAGGAGCTCCAATCCAAGGCCATGGTGAGGTGGCACCAGTCAATCCTGAGATTGGTGCCTTGTAACCAAGGTAAGCCAAGAACAAGGGGGGCATTCTCATGCAAGCAAGTGGTGAGCATTTGTACTTTCTGCATAGTTCCATCCCTGAAGGTAAATGGAATGACAGTGTAGTGTGTAATGTTGCTGGTAGACAAGGGTTTGCCATTAAACAAGCACAAACAAATGGGGGTAGAAAGTCAAATGAGGAGTAGAGAAGCAGAGTGGACCTAGGAGGAATTGATGAAGTTGTCGGTGGCACCACTGTCAATCAATGTGGGGTGAGTTTGGAGCAAGGGTTGGAAGAGGTGTGGAGAACAAAGAATTGGGAGAAGCAGGAGAAGAGGTAAATGGTGCAGATGTCTGGAGCAGGAGCCAATGCATGTAAGTGTAAAACTGGTGCAGAGAAGACATTGGAGTCAATTCTACAATTTAGCACATCTTTGTGTTCCACTAAATCGCAGTCTTGTTTTCTGCATATTGGAAGTCATATTTGTCACCATCGATGACTCAGACAGCACAGCTCAATGCACTTTGCTCAGAGCAATGGAAGAGCCATGCCAGTGACATTTGGAGGGTTCAGAGGACAGGAAAACAAGGGTCAGGGTTGGGTGCCCAATGGTCAAGAAACATCTCAGTGCATGGCAAGCAGAGCAGATGGGTCTTTCCAGTAGCACTGGTCAATCTGAGTAATGAGGTTTTTGAAACCCTCATAGGTAGGCTATTTCAGCATGAGTTAGAGCACATTGTGAATGCGCTTTGACAGGGCCTCACTGAGCCAGAACCTCAAGGCATTATAGTTCCAATCTGTTTCATAGGCCTCCTTCTCAAATTGAACAATGAATGCAGTGAAATGTTTATCGGTGCTCATCCTGAGAGACACAAGTTTCCCTTCAGCCTCAGTAACTGTGTCAAACACTCCGAACTTGGAGGAGAATTTGTTAACAAACACCTGCCAGTTTGTGAAGAGGGGGTGGCTGGAGTTGAAGCAGAGAATGGCAGTGTAGTGGTCCAATGCAATGCCTTGCAAGTAGGACATGGCAAACACAATGCGTGCTTGGTCAAAAGCAAAAGTGTGTGGCTTGCCCTGAAATGTGGTCAAGCACTGAACACAAAAAATTCACCATTTCTGAGGATTGCACCTGCTGAAAGGTTCAGGTTTCTGAATGTCTAGCTGTCTTTCATATGCAAGAGCCTCATGCATGTCACCAGGGTCACCTCAATTGTTGTTGTTCTGGGCAGGGGCACTGGCATTATAGTAACAGTAGTAGTGATTTCTGGCACCACTGTGTGGCAGAAATGTGCTGATCACTGATTGCCATCTGCTGGGGGGTCCACCATTGGGGAGTCTGCTCAGAGGAACTCCTTCTGGTGCTCCACTACCAAGGGGTGGGCTGCCAGGCAACCAGTTGGAGGGGCTGCCACTCAGGGGCCTGAGAAGTGGTCTGAGAAAGAGAGCACCATCTAAGTTACCTGCATTGCCCATGCTGAAGGGGAGGAAGCCATATGCTGAGCCATATCCCAAAGGGGGAGGTGCTCCCAAGCCTTGTGGAGCAGTGCTGAGTCTAAGACCATTTATTGGATTAAATCCTTGGTCCTGAGAGATCCAAGCCAAAACCAGTTGTTGGGAGTCAAGAGATGTGGCATTGCTAGTAAGACCCATGAGTGGTTGTGGTGGTTCAGTCACAGGGGCGGCAGTTGAAGGGAGGGAGGAGGATCTCTTCAGAGTGGCTTGGTAAAGTGAGTACAGGTTCAGAATGGGAGCAATGGTAGTGGAGGAGCTTGGAGATCCAAGTGCAGAGGTTTTTCACATTGGAAATTCATGTGAGGAGACTGATCTTGTTTGAATTTGGGGCAGGTCTGCTTCAGGGCTGTGCCAATGTCAGGTTTGTTATCGTAGCTCAGCATATGTTCAGAGCAGACATCTTCCTCAACAGGCACTGAGGGTGCCTGTGAGGTGAAGTGTCATGGAGGAGGTACAGGAATATGGGGAGCACCCTGGAGTTGATCCCAAGTTCAAAATGGATGGGTAATCAGCACCAAGTTTGATCAAGGTCATGCTGAGAGGCCTACTTCACACGCTGCTGCTTGTTCAAAGAGTCCCCCAGAGAGGTTGAGACCTTGGAGGAGGGTTGAAGCTGCTTTCAGATTATTCCAATGTTGATCGTTCAAATTGATGGTGGTGGATTTTGGAGTGGTGGTGTCAGGGGCACACTGAGCTGTGGGTATTTCCTTTTGAACCTGGAAGGAGTACACAGCATTGGTCAGATTTCCAAACTCACTCGGTGAGTAAGAAACATGAATCTTGGTGACCAAATCATGCAACTTGTCACACAGCAAGGCATCATCTTGTAGAAGTTTGATCTGGAGAAGTGAATAGCTTCATCAATTGAGAAGCCTTTGAGACCAATTTCTGAGCAGAGTTCTTCCTCCTGGACCCAGCCAAGACTGCAGCACTCTTCCTCTGTAATCCCAACCAGTATGGCCAAGGGAAGCAATCTTTAGATGATTATATTGACTTCTTCTGTGCTCTAGCTAGGCAGGCTGGTTATTTAGATGGTCTTCAGCTCTGCCTCATCTTCCATGACAGCCTACACCCCACTCTCATGGAATGCATTGACAATCTAGCAGAAGGACAGCCAAACAATAGCATTGCTACTTGATACAAGGTTGCTCATGACCAGTAGCAGCTTATAGAGCTAAAGTGTGAGCTACAATGTCCCAACACTTTCCATCCAGTCCATCATCCTTCTTACTTGCCAGTTGCTCATCCCCTCCCTGCTGTACATGCTGCCTTTATTGCTCCACCACCTCTAGCAGCAGCACAATCTCTACCTCCAGGAATTTCCATGGAAGTAGATGCCTCTTGCCAAATGTGCATCAACACCTCTCTTGTGCCATTGCTGCAGAAAACCTGGCCACTTTGCATGCTACTGCCCTCAGGGACTGGAGGTGCACTACCTCTCTCCCTCTAAGCAAGAGGAGCTTCTGCTACAGCTTTTGGCTGTGAAGGACACTTCTGGAGACCCCTTTCCTAATGCTTCACTGGCAGATCTGTCTTCTGAACTGGGCCCTGCAGCTCCATCCACTGAACAAGAAGAGGATTTTTAATTGGGCAATAGATGAGTTGTATGCCTCCACTGCCTGATGCTAATCAGTTTGCTTGTCTGTCTATAGAACCTGACAATACATATTCCTCTGTTGACAATTTGATGACTGAACCTGTAAGCACCCTCTTCAATGTACAAAACTCTCTCCTAGTCAAAGGCTTGACCGGAGTCCCCTCCTTTCCATCCTCTCGCCCATAAATTCCTGCTTAGGAATGATGCCTCCCTTATCAGTATATTGTTGCCTCTTCTTCATCCTCAAACTCTCTATGTCTGAATGTGGAGATTGAGACCACCAACACACAACAAAACCAGGGCATTGTTGCCTTATTGAATAGTGATGCAACAGGTTTATTCCTTAATGCAAACTATGTGAAACAACACTGCCTGACTACTAGACCTCTCTCTCACCCCATCCCCATATACAACATTGGTGGCACTCTTAATAAAGCAGGATCTATCTGCTCTGTGGTGAATCTTATTCTGCACTATTGCTCTCATTAAGAATGTGCCATCTTTGCTGTCACTAGCCTTAGAAAGCAAGACATAATCCTGGGCTTCACTTGGCTTCAAGAGCACAATCCAGAGATTGACTGATTAAAGGGTGAGCTGCACATGAGTGTGCCCTCAGTGTTGTTCTACCTGTGCCAACAAGGTCCAAGAGGAGCACAGAGCATTAGTCTGTGAGCATGCTGCCATATGCACTTGTTGTGTAGGGCATATTCCTTTTGCTGACATTGATGTGTTGAATCCTCCCCCTCTGGTGTTCTTTTATAGAGAGGCCCTCTACAAGGATGTCTGGGGCAGGGAAAGTGAAACTCAACAGAAAGATAGATGTAAGGGAGAGTTTATCAGTGCTCTAGACCTAGAGTTTCCAGACAAGGCTATAGAGGTAGGTGATAGGATCTATACTGCTACACTGCATCCACCACCAACAGCTGCAGAGATCCAGGCTAGTTAGACCACATCTCAGCACCTGGCCCAAGTATTTGCAGCAAACTCTCAGCCTAAACCCTTGCATAGTGTAAGGGGACAACTAACCATGGAATCCCAACCAAGAGGTGGGCCAAGCAAGGCCAAGACAGATGACAAGCAAACAACGAGTGAGCCACGAAGGTGGGCCAGAGGTGAGTGAGGAGTAAGCGAGGACATAAGTGGACACCAATGACAGAAGGGGCGTCACTGGCAGCCTTACAGTTGGTTTAATGGATAGGCCTGTGAAATACTGCTATTGCTAAGCCTGAGGATGTTCCATCCTACAGGCTTCCTTATATACTACATCTCTGGTACCTATGACTAATGCTATATGACACATCGGCCCAAGGTATGTAAAGGGAAATGACTAACAATAATCAAAGATGAGTAATAGTCTGATCAATGACTCATAGAGGATGACTAATACTGGCAGAAGAGGATAAGGGAATGCCGAGCAGTCCAGATGACAGATAGAAGAATGCTAAGCATATGAACTAAGCCGAACTAGGATGGACATGTCCCCATAAGGAACTAGTCACCTTACACATAGCACAGTTCCTCATTACAGGACTTTGAAGATGTGTTCTCCAAGGCATCATTTGACTCACTCCCTGAGCATAAGCAATGGAATCATGCAATTGAACTTGTTCTGGATGCAGAACCTTCTAGCTGTAAAGTATATCCCCTTGCTTCTCAGGAGCAGGATGAGCTAGATGTGTTCTTGCAAGAGAATCTCAACTCCAGATAAATATGCCCTTCAAAGTCTCCAATGGCCTCTCCAGTCTTCTTCATCAAAAAGAAGGATGAATCCCTTCATCTGGTTCAGGACTACCATGTCCTGAATGCAATGACAGTGAAAAATTGCTATCTCCTTCCACTCATCTTTGAACTAGTCAACAACCTCTGAGGTGCATGCTACTTCACCAAGTTGGACATCTGCTGAGGCTACAACAATGTGTGCATCAAAGAAGGAGATGAGTGGAAGGCTGCATTTTAAACTAACCATGGACTCTTTGAACCTCTGGTAATGTTCTTTGGGCTCACAAATAGCCCTGCCACCTTCCAGACAATGATGAATGATATCTTCCATAACTTGATTGCA
>JABAKA010008243.1:0-12106 GCA_018857285.1 Termitomyces sp. Mi166#008 | reverse complement strand
ATTGAAGTGAGGTGCAGGATTCATCTCTGGTGGTGTAGGAGGTGTGGGAGTAATGACTGGAGTAGGAGGAAGACACTTTAAGAGCATCTAAAGAGAGTGTGAGATGGTGTCTGTAGTTTGGCACAATCTAGCAAGTTCAGTCATGTGCAGGGTCAGAGAGGTTTGGGTAGTCTGCACCTGAGTCTTTAGAGCAAGCAGACAGTTCCAGGCATCGTCCTGGGGGCTGAAAAGTGTCTAAGAAATTGGCTGGAGCAGTTGGTTGAGTCATGGAGACTGTAGAGGCTAGAAGTAGTCTGGTGGAGGAGAGACCAATAGAAGGCAAGAAGAAGCATTCAAGCAGGCTAAAAGGGGGTTCCCAGACCAAAGTTGGAGACTTGTTCTGCTATAAGGGTGACCTCTCGGGGCTGTGGCTCAGTCACACAGCTGGCAGAGGGAAATCCAAAGTATATTGAGTGTTGTACAAATGATTACCAGTCTAACTACTCATCTGGCAGAGGGAAATCCAAAGAGAACAAGTCTGAGGATTCCCTATGCCAGGAGCAATGCTTCAGAGGCTTCTGATGCATGGGAAGGGACTGTACAATACACAAAAGCCACAGCCAGCCACAGGGAAGGCCTAAAGGGGCAAATCTCCAAAAATGATCAAACTCTGGAAATTGCCAGACATTGTTGATCTGCCAAGTTGGGAACTTGTCTGAATTATATACAGAGTAGGATTGAAGCTAGAGGGCTGAAAGTAGGACTCAATGGAAGGGCTGAAGAAGGAGAATAAAGGAAAATCATAGCGAGGTGGAGAGGTGAATGATGGAGAGAGATAGGTCCTCTGATAGGAGGGTGGCCATGGGGCCAGCTGACCCAAATGGTGGAGAAGATGTTGATGGAAGGTGTTGGGATAGAGCTGGGTGGCCCAGGATACAGCTAGAGTTGCTGGAGAAGGCGATGCTGAAGATCTGGAGCTAAGCCAAGCTAGAGATGGACAGTTCAGAGACCAGTCCTCTAACATCTAGCACTTTACATACATTTACACATCTGTGTTAATACAATCTCATTGTCCTTTAGCAAAAAAGACCAGTTTATATCACTTAAGAACTGGTTTATCCTCCCTTCCAAAATCAAAAAAAAAAAAAAAAACTGTGGACTGCAATGATCCAAAAAAAAAAAAAAAACTGAAACTGAAACTGTGGTCTGGTTTTTCATCAGTTGGATCAGTTCAGTCTCAGTCAGAAAATCTTGTCAGTTTTTGCTTATACATCTTTTCTTGTTTTTGCCATTTATCATGCTCCATTGGAAAAGCTGTGGCTGCCAGCATGTCTTGAACTAACTACTCAATCTTAGTAAAAAAACCTTGGAGCACCTCAATAAATTTTGATGCCAGGCCTTACTGCTGATCTCAACTGGACAATCATACTTCTAATTCTCTTTATAATAACTGTTATAAAAGATATTAACTTATGGAAATAAATGAAAACATATCTCGGGCTCTTATAACCCTACCATCCATTCTATCATCAATAGGATCCCAATCATCAGGCTCTTCAAAATGTTTCCAGATTAAGCTTCGATTGAGCATGCAGTTTTGATAAACGAGAACTGTGAGCATGCCACCATAATTTCCAAGATAATTTAGATTCTCTTCTTGATATGTCTGAGTTGTGAGACCAAAGTCAACTAGGACAGCATGATTGACTTGAGTTATGGGATTGGTATAGAGAAGGATTTGCCCGCTATGCCAGTCACGTTGGCTGATGTCACCAACATCAAGAGCATGAACTGCATGGCGACAACTTTCAACCTAGAAGTGATCAACAGATTTCAAAGACCATGAGAGGTAGCATCCATACCATTTTAATCTGTCTCTCATGACTTAATGCTGGCTGGGTGTTTGAATTGATCTCCTGCCCTTCAATGTACTCCATGAGGAGTCCATATAGAACTGTCCCATCAGGTAGCGTGAACTATACAATGCAAACAAAAGTAAGTCAACATTTTTTGCAGGGGCACAAAATGAAGTAATGCCATACTAGGTGAGCACCATAGAACCAGGGAATTATTGATCCTTGAACTGGTCGAAGTTTGTTGTATGCAAGGATCTCGTTGGTGATGAAGGTTTCTGACATGATGAGCAAATGGAACCAACAAGATAAATACTCTTTATTAGTATCATTAGCTTCTTCTTCAGTGGGCTCCCCCTCAAGTACTTGGAATCGATCGTCAAAGAGCTTCAGGCAGAGATTTGGAGACGATGTCACTGGCTGGTTGTCAATCAAAGTGATTTGACAACGATACACAGTGCATATACCACGCTCTGAGCCTGCCGAGATAACATCTTGGATCTCAACTGCGAAGGATTTACTAACCATGAGATGGTCCAAGATTCCGGTAGTCTGGAGAGGTGATGGGCGCTGTGTTTCCTTCAGGTGGGCAATTGTGTCTGCTGGGAGTTCAGCAGTGTTGAATGGATACAAGGGGTGAAGAGGAGGATGAATAGAATCGAGCGTGTTCACAACAACGTGAAGTACGTCATTTGGATTAACAACCAGTCTTGAGCATCTGCATCGAATATGGTCATGCCAACGAAAGAATTGAAGCGCCTTTGCCTTATTGCGGAGCAATGTTGGGATATCAAAATCAGAATGGCGGTGGTGGGTCGCAAAGACTTCATCATCACTTAACATTGGCCTGTCAGGATTTTGTGGCGGCCCCTCGGGAAGAACAAATTCGAACTCGCGATCAGGCCTAGCAATCCAACTCCCAGGAAGTGTTCCATATACACATGCTGCGGAGATAACTTGTAGAGCCAAAGAGAACTGCGTCGTTGAAACTCTTTCAAAGGAGGGTTGAGGATTGGTACGTGAGGGAGGAAAGAAGACGGCGAGATCCTTGAAGTTTGTCACGATGATGGCAGAAGGAGCTATCGGATCATATTCAAGAGCTTGAGAGAGGGCACATGCCACCGGTGACGAAATATGGCCCTCAGGTTCAAACAAGCTATCAGCCTATGGAAACATGATGTCAGATATTGTCTTATATACTTCCAGAGGCACCAGTACCAATGCTAGAACCATAATAGAACCAATCTGTTCAGGCCAAACAAATTCCATAGATGAGAAAATTGCTCCATAGATAGCTGCACAAATTAATAATGGATGAGTCACCAATATGACAACCATTCACCTGAATCAAGTTTGAAAGCGCTGTATTCTAAAGGTTCCAGTCTTGGAAAACGTAACTGGTTGAAAACACTTGCTATAGGCTCTAGAAGAAGATCCAAGTATTCGTTCGGTGAAAGACTAGAAACGAAAGAATAAGCTGTTTTAAAATCTGGAACACCTACAAGTTGATATGGATACGTACTTCGTCGACGTCGACTCTTTGAATTCCTTCATCGGGCAAGGAATCTTTCGTTTCTGGACGGAACGGAGACCCCGTTGGAAGCTACGAAGATCAAAAGACAGAAAAGACAGGCTCCCGTTATCCCGTGAATTTGTCCATGGTAAGAAGGATGAGGGAGGAACAACTGGTGGCCGCGGCGATGAATCAATAGGCTGTGGCCAAAGGGGTGGTGGTGGACGAGGTCCAGAAAAGATTTGGCGAGGTTGTTTCAGAGTCATAGAAGACATTTGGAAACGAAGGGATGGAGTTACAACTCTACAGACAAGATTTGTTCTCTTGAGCCTGTACATTCTGTGAACGATGGAAATGTCACAGAACTGACTTTAGCTCCGGTCTGCCGTTAAGTGCCGTGGGAAAGTTAACAGATTTTTTGACAGCCAACCGCACAGTGGTTGTTCAAGTTGCCCATTTCGGTCGATCAACCGTGGCTTGACCGACCCTGGTCGAGAGATGCGGCCACAAGTAGCAAGTACCTCGGCAAATTGAAAACTTTCTTGTCCCTCAGTCCTGTTGGTTAATCGCAGTACTTTTGATTTGAATGATTCAACACCTGACCCTCACAACATCAATGGCTAATTAGCCAAGATGAGCACCCCCTTTTTGTGGCTAATGAGCCTGTATGTATTTTAACATGATATAAGCCAACTCTCACAAGTGAAAACACCTGATCCGTTCTTGCCACTTGCGCAGGCGCTCGCGGCCATCATGATGTTAATCTGCTCCTACGATGCTGAAACACGTGCCTCGACGTAGCACTCTCTTAAAGTTGTTTTCAACCATCCGATGTATAGATCAGTTTTTGAAGCATCAAAATGTCTCCAGATGACTCGGACAATACTTGTCCGGAGCACTAAAAGGACAGATCAGGCCGAGGCGTGCACCACTCAAAACCGTGGTCTAACAAATTCGGAAAAAAAGTGGAAGGAAGAGCGCCATGAGACGATCTGCAATTGTAATTGTGTGCTTTCAATTCATAATACTTGCGATCGTCCATGATTACTAGGTTCTCAAGGTGAACCTTTTGTCGGTCGTTTTACAAGAACTTGGAGAGTCTTCGGTTCGACAAAGAGTGGGCCGTGCCAACAATCCACGGGATACAGAAGCGTAAACGCGCCGACTTGTATTGGGGACGACATTCAAGGGTTCAAGTTACCCAGACAAACTTAACGTATAACGGCTATTTACAACAGGGTTTGTGATATACAGCACTGTTGTAATGAAGTAGTGTTTCAAAGGATAGTATGCGACTACACAAGTGAGATAATTGTGATAAGAAATAATAAGAGTGTTCCTAGTTAGAATGAAAATTAAAAACCCATTAACTTGGAAGGGGTTCCTTTGAATAAGACTCCTTGATTGCATCTGCTGCACGCTCTGCAACAACGTAGACTGCTGAGAAGACCAGGAATGAGAATGTCGACTTTACACGTCTTGCGTGAGGATACTGTGAACCATAAGACCGAGTACGTGTTGCGTGGGTTGGCAGATGGGACGAGGTAGAACCGGTCATCCCACGCGAGGATGAGCTCTTTGATGTCCTCTGGGTCCATTTCAGTGATGACAATGATGTCTACGTCCTGTTTTTATCTCCTGATTGTGATTTTGTGACATGAAAGAGAGGCAGAGTACTCACGTTGGGTTCTTGGTTTTCCGAACCATATATTGCGCAGGCGGCACTACCAAAGGGAAGGCGGCCACAGCTGCACGAGCAGCTTTACGGATGCCCTTGCCTGTTAGCACATTGTTTGAGGGGGACATAGTGAAGTGAGTGTAAGGATTCGAGCGCCCATGAACAAACAGCATTGACAGAAGTGCCGGGCGTCTAAAGCCTGTTTAAGGCCACCATTTGCTAATTTTAGGAGCAGAACGGAGAGACTGTCTTATCGACATAGCTAGGAGTACACTCTTTCTCTGCAACCATATGAATCACTACTCAGCCTGGGGTTGTCGTTGGGCACGGAGACTAGCAGATCTCTGGGCCCAGCGAGCCCGGATTGACTCCTGTCGCAAGGACGATTAGAATGATAACGATGGTCAAGATGGTGATGGTGAACACAAACTCCATCAAAGGTCTTCTTGAAACTCTCTCTGGCCTTGATATCTGAAAAGTACTTGCGATATCGAGCAAACTTGGGGTCCATATTCAAGATTTCAAACGTCTTGGGGCCTACCCCAACATCGAAAGCCCCAATATCTTCCTCAAGTATGACCTCGAGTCTCGCAAAGAACGGCGCCACTGCTGCATCGGCAGTCGTAAATTCAGGACCAACGGCGTACCTTTTGGGAGGGAGAAGACTCTGGATTTTCTCGATGGAAGCTAGGACCTTCTGAACTGGTTCTCCGGCAACACGACGGCGCTGAATGTCGTACTGATAGTGTTAAATACGATGTCTATGAAGAAGCGGACTTTGGCGCGGAGAACGGGGTCGGTAGGAAGGAGGGTTCCGGGCTTGGAGAGGTCTGCGATGAATTCGAGGAGGATGAGGGATTCAGCGAGTTTGGTGGATTCAGGAGAGGGATTGTCGGAACAGTTGGACCTCCATAGGTAATGACGGGCACCTTTAGATGGGAGTCAGGAAGTGCCGTGGATTTGACCGAGAGGTTGTTACCTTGCTAACTGGGTTTACACATGGTGCGTACCATTCAGGTTTGTTCTGGAGGTCAATTTCGAAGCTAGTGTATTGAAGCCTGGACTCCTCAAGGGCAAGCTCGACCTAAGCACACATGTGAAACGTCAATAGGACAAGAAGACCGTTATGCGCCCGGTGAACTCACTCTGTGAGCATATGGGCAGGTCTTGGGAAGTTAGCGTCAATTTCAAAGACTCGCTAAACTGATAGCGGGTTAACATACTTTTGCTGTGTAGAGAGTAAGTTGCGAGGCCATTGCTGTTACTTACAAAAATGCGGATTTTGTTCCCATACCTTTTTATACACAACATAGTGTGCTTTAATGTCGTGATATGCCCTTCTCAACTGGTTCTCCGCGTAACACGACGGCGCCGAATGTCGTACCGATCAACAATGGGCCTAAAGGGCCCATCAAGGAGCTTGTACTGTTGTGTCTGAGGTGGTTTGTTAATTGACGAATTCCAATGACAAATGACCTAACACCGAGTTGCAGACGAGTGAAATACTTTCCGCGGGCCCACACGGAACATATACAAGAAAACCAGGGTCACGTTATGATGTTTCTTTGTTTGATTGATCTGAAAGGTTCAACAAATCACCGAATAAATCTCAGAGAAATCTATATTGGGTATGTAGGCAGGACAGCCCCAATGGTATGTAGTCCCCTTTGGGTTCAATGAAACAATCATAACGTGACCCTGGTTTTCTTGTACATGTTCCGTGTAGACCCACGGAAGTATTTCAGTCGTCTACAAGTTAGGATTTGATTCGAGGTTACCGGTAAGTGTGAAAGGAAGGAAGGAGGGGGAAAACGAGAGTGAATGAAGGAACTTTAATGAGAGAAATTTAATGAGAATTGAGCCACGGTTTTGCGGGAAAGAAATCAGTCGATTTCTTGAGTCCGGTACAGTTCTCGATGATCGGTTTCTCCCTGCTGAGAGAAGGGAGAGAGGCCGAAGATCAAGCCAATACAGTGAAGTCCCGAAGAGCCGGAGGCTCGAAAGGGGCTAAGTGAGGGTAGGCCAAGTGGAGGAGAGAGGAGAGGTGGAGGACCCGGGCAGGGTCGTTTTCGATATATAGCTTGTATGAGTCGCTGCGCCAGCGGCCGAGGAGCTGGATCTCATAGTCTGAGTAGCCTGCTGCCGCTGCCGCTGAGGCTGCCCCGCGCCGGAAGCTGTGACTGGCATAAGGCTCCGGGTTGAAACCTGCCAGTCCCAAGGCGTCTCGCACTACTTTGACAAAGTAGTTGTAAGATAACGCTCCTCCATCAGGCTGCTCAAAGAGGGGCGCACTGCCATTGCGGGGAAGTGCTGTGTACAACCTTTTAAGTGCCACGATGGGGCAGGAGGGGCGGCCAGGCGCCGCTGCAGCTGTGATCGTGACGCCCTTCCTGAAGGGGTCTGTTTTGGAGGCGGGGAGAGTGAGTCGAACGTGTGTGGCACTGTTGTAGTCGGGCAGGAACTGAATCGAGCTGCGCGAGAGGTTGAGACTCGCGTTATACTTGCCTTTCTTACCAACAGTGAACTCCCCGCTGCGTAGGCATGGCCAGGTGTGGTGTCTGGCTGGAGCTGTGCGAGGATGGCGTTGAGGATGGGGAGTGTGATTGGCTGGGACTGGGCACCTATCATGTTCACCGTGGAAGCGCTTGATCCCTCGGAAGTAAGCGTTGCACGACCGGGGACTCGAGGGCTGTGAAGGGCAGATCAGTGTCGACGTGGAGGGAACGCACTGATGCCAGATAGGCTTTGATCATCCACGGAACATGTGCATGGAATAGGTCAATTGTCACTGGAATTTGTCATAGACCAACAACAATTAACAAACATGCGGTACCTCATGACTATGACAATATTTCTCCTTCCTTGTTCTACTCAGACTGACGCAGTGACAGTGACAGTGATGTCTTGGATTTTAGCGTGAACCTCCTGTAGGCTTGACTAAACTCAATAGCTATCCCACTTTTTGGGGGGGAGTCAATGCGGTATTCTTATAATAGTCAACGATGAGCCCATTTCATGCTTATGCATGACATTGTCCTCGACGCCACGTCAATGGGTCACTCTATTTCTGGGCCGCCTGACTTGATGTGATTCGTGAATGCATCCAATCTCGTGAAAACATGACTCCATACAAGTCTCCTCAGCTGTCACTGGGTATGACAATTTTCTGGGCCTGATTATGATTATTTCGGTTTGGGAGAAATTTGGATTTGGGGATTTGCCTCATGGTTCACTACCGACTCGGAACTTCCGGAGTTTGTCCCCGAGAGTTTGTTCCAACAGTAACACATCAATCCTGATCAATCACTTTTCGGTGTGAAGAGACGGCATTATTCAATCTCGGACTGTTCCTTGACCTCATTGAACATTTGTGGGCATATGCAGGTGTGGTTTCGAGTCAGGAAGGAAGTGATGCCCAGTGAGGTCCATGCATGAACAACCGGGACACGTACTACATACATGGTACCAAGTATACTATGGGCACCTCCCTCATTGAGTGCTGTGAAAACCATACTCATCCAGCACTTCTTTCTGACCTGACCCTGTTGTCAATAGTTTAACTCTCACTGTGTACTGCGCTTTGCTCCAAGAACTGCGTCAAAATAACCACCAAAGTGAGTCAGCATCATGCGTCGGTGTCGGTCCGCCAGAACGGTATGTGATGGCAGTTAAGTGTAGCGGCTAGTTCCGAGATCACGCAGAAAATGGAATCACGTGACCCTTTATTTTTCATTTCACTTTTTTCATTTCATACTATGTTCTCTGTTTTCTTTTCCAATAAGCTGCTTTCACTTGAGTTTAAAAACTGGTTATACCAGTGATTGGGAGGGCTCTCTGAGCCAGTCCCAAGCACAGAAAACTTTTCTACACTGATTGTGTTGTTGTCATATGTGTGGCTATGTAAAGATAATGATGGGAGTGGTGGGTAGGTAGCAAGAGAAAATAAGTAAGACTCTGGGGACTAGAGAGCAATCATAATATGTTGAGTATATAAACCAATAAGAAAGATTCTCACCTAGAGAGCAATCATAAGGTGTTAAGTTAGGAATATGTCTCAATTGCTCTCTAGGAGTTGTAGTCATGTGAGACTGCTATAAGTGCACATTGGTTTTGTGAAAGTGAGTACTTTAACCCAACCAATGAGCTGCTTTTGCTCAAGTTTAAGGACTGGTTATACCAGGGATTGGGAGGGCCTCTCTAAGCTGGTCCCAAGCACAGAAAACTTTTCTATGAAGATATGTTGTCGTCATATGTGCAGCTATACTCTATAGAGGATGAACCAATGAGCCTTAGGTAATCACACTCATGTTGACAATATCAACTATATTTGGCATCTACATTGCTTGCTATGCGCAAATGCATCAGATGGTAAAGTACATTGAATAGATTGTAAGTAGTACACAATCTCACTTGCTTTGCACAAATATAAGAAAGGAAAGTAGAGCCTAATGATAATGCCTAAGAGAGATCTGTGTGAGCTTTCTTCTAAGACACAAACAACCTATACAAATACTATGTAGAAAGGATAGATTGTAGACTACCTATTAAGAATTGTGAAAATTCCTAGCACAAGTGATGTAAACACAGGTTCTGGCAGGTTCCTAGAGATTTATATTAAAGGCAACATGTGTTATGGAAGATTTTCAAAAGCTAAGCTAATGGAGGCTGAGATATGATGTCTGACTAAACTAAAGGCTCTTTAACTGATTTTGGTGGATGAGGGAGGGTAGTTGAGATCACAATACTTTTGCAGATGCTGGGCAGAAGATGAGGAGGACATGCAAGAAGCTACACCACCCTATTGAAGACAGTCTTGACAACTACTTAGGTGATTGACTTGCCAATCAAATAGGCAACAAGCCTGGTGACTCAGGCAAGGGCAAAGGCAAAGAAAATGAGCACCTTTGCTTGCCAATGAGCTTGCTGATGTAGGGTCATGGGTGTGGATGAATGAGGTGGCAGAGGCTGCAGTGGATGTGATTGGCTGTTGGTAGACAGAGTGTGAGGGTAAACTTGGTAGAAGCAGTGCTTGATGATAGCTGCTGACAACTGTATTAGAGTGACTTAGCTCTGAGCATTAAGAAAATCTAGTGGGATATATTCCTTGTTATTTTACTAACTTTAGTATAGTTTATATACTAGCAGTGTGAAAAATTTGAGTAATCTATCCACTTACTATACTATCCTAAGTATGTCCAGTATTTCCTACCATCTATGGTGATATGGGAAGGCTGCTGTAGCCTGAGTGGAGTGATGATGTAGCATGTGGAGCATTTGAAGTCATATAGTAGGTTTTTGAATAGTTTTCCCCTATTGACAAGAGGAGTGAGTAGCAAAGAAGCACTTACAATACCAAAAGATAGGCTGAGAACTGATGACAGATCTGAAGATAGGGTAATTCCCATGTTAGACTTGGGTGATAGCAGAGATGTGCTCATGATACCAGAGGTTGGGTCAGAAATCAATGTCAGTTCTGAAAATGGGGTAACCAAGTAAGAGGAATCCAAACATGAAATAGAAGATTTGTGTTTTGTAACATTGCTAAGCTGAATACTAGGATTGAATGGCCACATGTGTCTGAAATACTCAATCTTGGCTGCACTATTGCTTCAAGAAGACTTGATATGAGAGTATATAAAGCATGAGAAAGTAAGGGGACTGCCATCTGTGGGAACCATAGCCAACTACCCACCATTCTACTCCCTTCCTCAGAAGGCAGCGAGCAGTGAGCAAGCCAGGCACTAGGGCAATAGTGGGCCAGAGGTGGGCAGCAAGCAAGAGGCATGGAGATGAGAGTGAGGTGGAAGCTGAGGCTGTTACTGAAGGCACTCACAGTCATGTCGATGTGTAGACCCAGAGACACTGCTATTGACAGGACTGGGGATGTACCATGCCCCAGTCCATCCTATATACTACATCGGCTAGTATGGTGAATAATCCCTATATGCTAAGTGGGAGCTGCTGATTACAAGCTATTGGGGGTATGTACTAGTGACACATGGTCATCAACTATCAGCTGATGTTAGGGTGGCCAGAAGGCCAGCTGACTCAAATGGTGGAGAAGACAATGATGGGAGATGTCAGGATAGGGCCAGGTGGCCCAGGATACAGCTAGAGTTGCTAGAGAAGGCAATGCTGAAGATCTGGAGCTAAGCCAAGCTAGGAATGGATGATCCAGAGACCAGTCCCCCTGACAATCATTCTCACTATCATCAGCTCTCAGACTATCCTATCCATATTCATTTTCTGATTCTGGATAATTTTCTTGAAACAAGTCCTTCTGAGTCAATGCTGCCATGTTGAGTGGGTTATTATTGGCCAGCTCAACTTCTGAATCCTCAGAATCTGAGTCTGATTTGTTTGCAAAATATACCTTTTTCATATTTTTTGATTGTAAGATGTGTGTTATTTCATGACCAATTCCACCCCCAGTAAAATGCACATAGATATTTCTGTCAGCAAATCTAAAGCCTGATGTCAGTGTATGTCATGAATCAGAGGCTGATTTACATGTTGATATAATATTGTTCATAATCTATATCATTCTCAGTGAGTAGCTACACTTTGCCATAGTTTGTCTTTCTTGAGGCTAATAATTGATGAGCAGAGAATTCACTGAAAGCACAATCCTTATTATTGCACATTGCTTGTGGACCATTCCTCTATGTGTCATGCCATTGATGAACTCAATAAATCATTGGTAACTTCACCTGCAAATTGTGAAATCAAATGAACTGCATGCAGAACATTGGCAGGGTCCATAAATTCAAAAGTGTTGTCATCCTCCATAAAGCCAATCTGATATATACACTTGGCAGCTGGACCTGATTTGGCTTTGTGGTCAAATCCATAGCAACAGCCTCAAAGAAACTCCAGTTGCTGAAATCCTTCTCCACTAGCAAGGATTTGTACCATTGCATGGAATATTTTTACAACTCAATAATCTATATAGAATGGCACAAAGAACATGAGAATTTGATTGATGAGTAAGTCTGAGTCAGTGCTGACCAAGAACCTTCCTTTTAGAGTAAGTTGGCTCTTTTTGAGCATTTGAAAAGGGGAAAAAATGTATTATCATCTCTG
>JABAKA010008242.1:0-12142 GCA_018857285.1 Termitomyces sp. Mi166#008 | reverse complement strand
GCGTTATGAGGTAGTAAGCACATCCACAGTAAGTTGCATTCCACTTGGGAACGCCGAGCTGATCATGATCTTATCATATCTAAACCCTAACCCATCTCGACGATTTTATCGCCAAAAATTGCAATCAGAATTGACGTCGCGCGAAGTAAAACTGTCAGTGCTGCCCTTGGTCAATCCGACAACCTCTGACTCCTCGACCACTTGAAAAGCTTTCTTTTAAGCCCTGTTTCCCTTAATCTATCTATTTATCTCATTTATTAAATCCTACTTATAACCATGGCTGAAGAAGATGTCACGATGACGATCGCGGAGGCGCCAGCCGTTCCTGAAGAGCCCAAGGCGGAGACTTCGGCTTCGGGTACTACTGTCGAGACAGTCCCAGCTACTGCAGGAGAGGGAGATGCGGAGCTGCAGGCCAAGGCGGCTGCTCAAAGTGTGTCTCTCGTTTGTTTGATCATGTTCTCATATTGATTGGTCGTTATATGAAGTTGAATTCTACTTTGCGGATGCAAACCTTCCATTTGACAAGTGAGTTATCGAATATTGATTTCTAACTCAGAGTATGCAATTGGCATGCGAATGTAAGGATACAAGACTATCTATTGGCGTTATCTGATTTGGTTCATCCCGCAATGCCTCGGGTCTCTCGAGCTCTCTCGTTGACTTGAAGTCATCATTTAGTTAACCTTCTTGGATATGGACCCCGTGTTCCTTAATCTGCTCTCGTTTTATGTTTTCAATCCCGAACTAATCAACCATCCTTCCCAGATTTATGTGGACACTCTACACAAAAGACCCCGAGCACTGGGTCCCCATCGAAACCGTTTCTTCCTTCAAACGGATGCGCGAATACTCTGCACGGGGGACCGACTGGGTTGTCGCAGCCCTACGCACCAGCACCTTCCTCGAAGTTGACGCAGACGGCAAGCGCGTTCGTCGTCGTACAGAGGTGCAGGAACCCAAGGGGCAGTTCGAGCGTAGCGTGTACGCAGTGCGTTTTCAATATCTCTTTATATGTTCATGTTGCTGATGTATGTGGCAAATGCAGAAAGGGTTCCCAGACGAAGAACCCACGCTACAGAAGAGGTTGGAGGACTTCTTTGGGAAGTATGGGAAGACGAATGCAGTGCGTATGAGGCGCACGGAGGATAAGAAGTTCAAAGTCCGTTTATCTTTCGTTCTTCCAGACTTGTCCTCACACCGGTTGTAGAACTCAGTCTTCGCAGAGTTCGCAGACTTTGCGACCGTCGATGTGTTCCTCAAGGCCGAACCCAAGCCCACATTCGAGGGCAAGGAGCTTTTAATCATGAGCAAGTACGTCGTGTTCCTCCCTCTCCCGATCCGTTTCGCAAGTTGAGAGTCTCACTTGCACAGGGAAGCCTACTGTGAAATGAAAATCAAAGAAAAAGGACTAACAGGAAAGTCCGCCAACCACCGCCGCGAACTCATGTCCTCCGGGCGTGGATTCAACGCCTTCCGCGAGATGGCCCGCGCCAAATCCTCCAACGGCTCCGCTCAAAATAAAAATGGCGCTAGCGCTCCAGCTGAGAAGAAAGACGTGTACCTGGAGTTTATGGGTACGAAATTGCTGATCCACCAGAATGAGGAGGGGGTAGGAAGTGTCAAGCCGGAGGACGTACCGTTTGTCAAGGGTGCGACATTGAAGTTCGAGGGGTGCGGTGGGGATGTGCCGTGGTCCGAGATCAAGGTGTGTTGATCACGTAGGCTTAGGAGACTGCTTTGCTAACGAACGTTAATATGACGCAGAATCCGATCAAGGAGAAGTTCGAGGGCCGTGCACCATTCATTAAATATGCGCGCGGGGATAATTCAGGACTTGTTGGATTCCATAAAGCGCTGACAGAAGAAGAGATTCAAATCGTGAAAAATACGGTTAAGACATTGAATTCGAAGGAGATCACATGGAGTGTTCCCGATGGTGAGTTATCTTCTTTCAAAACTATATACATACCATTTTTGTTCGTACTTGTCCCTCTTTCACCCTTCGGCTCCTCATTCTCCTTCTTACACCCCTTTCCCAGCATTATAATGGTGAAATCCACACTAACGTCCTCCCACAGAAAACACAGAAAAAGCCTTCCAAATCGAACGCGCCCAAACAGCTGCCAAATCCGCTCTTGACTCGACCTTCGGCAACTCCAATGGACGCGGCCGCGGACGTGGCGGTGCTCGAGGCCGAGGAGGGCGTGGAGGCGGCAGAGACGGTGGACGTGGACGGGGAGGTCGTGCGGGGGCCGGTGGTCGTGACGGGAAGGACAAGAAGGATGGGAAAGCTAGGGAACCTGGCTCTGAAGAGGTGGGTGAGAAGAGGAAGAGGGCGGTGGAGCCGGATGGTGGGCCGGATGTTGGGGTGAGGGGGAAACAGGCCCCACCGGTGCTGCAGAGTGCTGCGAAGAAAGCGAAGACAGAAGAGGCTGCTTCATGATTATCACCATGAGATACAAGGTAAACGTAGATGTATATAAGGGCTGTTCCAGATTGTATGATATTCCAGCTGACTAGGGCAAGGAATTAACACTTTGCAAATTTTTGAGGAGACAGATGTTGGAACTATGAAGTACATACTTGTAACGGGCATGCGCACTTAGCGCATATAATCTTCTTTCTCTTTATTTCTTGATATTGATATTATCTCATTGTACATACTTGGCACAAGTACTATACATTCCTTTATGTAAGTGCCAGATTACTTTTCTGTCACCATAGTCGAAAATACCAAATACTGGTCGTATTTACTAGCGCGACTTGAGAAGATCAAGCTCTAGTAAAGCAATGGCTTTACGTTTTTTTTGAATAATCCAGATCGGATTTTTGACTATCGACGTTCAGCTCTCTGCTTCTGTCTATCAAACTTCTCTGCTTCATGTACAGCCACCTTGACCTAGGAACACTCTCGTTACCTGGAGCCCTGAAATACACAATACACACCTCCATCCAAGTGAGAAGATAAAGCTCTAGTAAAGCAAGGACTTTAAAATACTACTACAACTGAATTCTGAGTACTTTTTTTATTGTGCAAACATAGAACTGTTATGGAACACTTCTAATAATGAAATAGACATATTTTACGGTCATTGTGAATGCTTAATCATCAGTTTAGGGTAATTCTGAGATTTGAAAAAAAAAAAATTGAAACATGAGTCAAAAAATCAGTACTATGAGCTTGTATGACAATTTGGAGCGTGTGATTTGTACTTCTTGATTGCAAATGTGGTCTATCTTGCACAAGGGGTGGTCACATGTTAAATATATTGTATAGGGATGGCTGCTGTTGGATGTAAGCAATATAAAAACAACATCACCACCAGATCCATTACCACAACAGGATGTAATCTACAATGGATCTACGGTCAAAGCCGTCATAACCCACAGCAGCTGGTGGAAGTGTAATTGAAATTGCAGGTTGCCACTTAGTTCACACTATAGCACCTTAGGCAGTAGATTCCTCGATCACGTGGAGGCCTGGAAAGCCTATTATTCCTGACGACGATAACAGGCTTCCAAAGCCCACCTTCAATTAGAGGCAGCCGAAAATAGATAATTCTCTTTCTTCATACAAAAATAGAATTGATTTGTCATTGTATGTTATGTCATATGCAGATAAATATCTCATCATTTTGAAAATGCTTGTCAACAACTTTTTCATTTCCACACAGTAAAGGTCAGATACCGGAATTCTACGCAACGTAAAGGTTAGATTTGTTTTTGTTTAATCTTCACTGGAATACAGAAAATGAAATGACAAAACCTCTTGGAAGCGCTTGGTGCAACGATGAAGATCAGGCAGCATTCCTCAAGGCCCTCACCCCCATCTACTTACATGCCAGGAAGGAAAAGTGTCTTGACAACTTTTTTAATCACCTCTTCATGATCTGGAAGGACCGATTCACCAATGAGAATAGGGATTTCAATGTCTGGCAGAGTGATGTCCATTTTTAAGTGAGTTCATGATTGCTCAGGATTGATCAATGTTTTTATGGTTGCGGCAGCTCAGATGGGCAGCTCTTTTTTTCAGCACAGGCTATGCTGACAATAAGTACAAAGACTGGTTGAGGTTACTGTCCCTCAAGGTTGACCACAGGTGCCACGTGAGTAACATTTTCTTGTCATTGTTATACCAGCAGCTTACTAGTGATCAGCATGCCACTTACATCACCCACATCAACCTGGGCATTTCCCTTGAGGCCCATCAGTATGACATTGTATTTGATTGTCTTGAGCTGCGAGTCCTCCAGATGACTTGCAACGAATTTGTTCATATCTGCAACTGGGAGGAATTTATGTACCAGGAGTACAATGGACCCAACCAGTTATTGCCCATTCATGAGAAGTTGTCCAAGGTTGGGTTCCATGCAATTAAGATTTGCAACTAATTAACAACAATTCATTATTGTATATATAATATGTACCTGAAGAGAGCTATATCTTGAACCACATGGTTAATATATGACATTTGTTTGTACCTTCAGTACTTCTATGCCTTTGAGGGCTGACAGTACCCGCTTCCCAGGAACAGAAGCATTAGCAGCTGTACACTTCATGACAAGGGTCTTAGAAAACAGTTTTTCTATTGGGATGTTGTGAGTCTTGCACCACATCACAGAGATTCTACCTTCTGATTAGACAGTATTTATCTGCCCTGAACCATTCTAATTGCCAATGCCCCTTGGACGCTTCTCCATGCCTCTTCTCTCTGCTTAAACTTGGCTTGCTAGAACCAGGTATTTCTTGTGAAAATCTGGCTTTAGTACATGACATCAAAATCATGTCTTTTGGTATTAGCAATGCAAAGTGCAATGAGTGAGAGAAAAACTTCAAGGAATTGAAGCTGAACTTGTTGTCATTGCACAATGGATCATCCTCATTCTCGTAGGTTGTTGGTGTTCAAAGAGGCCACTCAGAAGAATCAGGAAAAGATGTCGGTGACTCTGAGTTGAGTCTGTTGGAACTTTTGGGGGTCAGCAAAGTCTTCAACTTTGAAAGAATAGCCCATAGAGGGACCAGCTTGCTTGCACCTGGCATATACTACAAGCTCTCAGCAATACGCATGCCAACAGCTGGTCTTGATCTCCATCAATATATTTTCCTCCTCATGCAGCATCATCTCCTCATATACATTGTCTATAGCAATTTCAACAAATGTAGAGTCCCTGTCATGACTTCCTAGTATCAGAAGAATGGAGGAACAAGACTGATGGAAGTAATTCAACAATGCTGAAGGACTCCGGCTGTCTAGCATATTGTCCATAGACACTTTTGGTGGTTTCTGCTGTCCACCCAACAGGAAATCGCTGACCTGTGGTGATGGCCTACAGACAGAAACATTGTATATATCCTGTCCAAAGTCTGCCTCAGACAAATTTTCACTCCAATAAGACATCAACCCTTGCAAGACTGGTGCAGGCTCTTCTGGTATGGACTTTGAGGCATCTGGAACCTTCCATGAACACTGTGCTTGGCTTCCTTCAAATACAGCATTGGACATGTAGAAGCTGGTAATATCCTCCATCTGCTGTTGGAGCTTAGACAAAGTGATTCTCTGCTTCCAGTCAATGTGCAACATCTGAAGTAGGATGTCGTTGATTTCCAGGGAGATTGGAAGGACAGAATTAGCTAAGAGTACTTACCAAGGATCTAGGTAATTGATTTTACTGATGGAAATACATGTGAGAAGTGAAAAGGTAGAAAATGTGCTCTCACCAACCTAGTTTTCAGGGCAACTTCCTTGCCAGCATCTCTATCTTCAATCTGGAGAGCAAAACCTTTAATTTTCTCTGTCAGTTTGTCAACAGCTTCCTCAATTTTTTTTTGTAGGCTTGTCCTTTTTCAGAATGGCCTTCTTGGTTCCTTGCTCTTTGGCAAATTTCTTTAAATCCTCTTCAATAACAAGTATCAGAAAGAGTCTCCTTTCCTTCTTCAGTGAGTTTTTTTATTGTCCTTCATAATTTTTTTCTCTGCCTTCTCAAGCTCTTTTGCTTTGAGTTCATCTTTATAGGCAACAATCCAATTGTCATTGATGTCTGACTCATCATCAACATACTTCTTGTTCTTCTTGTACTTGGAATCTAGTTTGAATAGCGCATGCTGAAGCTTCATCCTTCCATACTTGAGGCTACAAAGCTGTAAAGACCATCAACACTGGTTTGTAGACGACAGTATCTGGGACATATCTTATGCTGCATCTTCTCCATGGACTGATTGTGGGTCTTGGGGACACTTCTTTGATGGTTGCATAAGATGGCAACCATTCAATTAGCTTGATTGTAAGCATTGAGTTTTTCTTGTTAAGTTGCATTGGAAAGGTCATCTTCATCTAAAAGGCATTGGAAGGTGCTCAAAGCATTGAAGGTACAGAAAACCTTCACAGTGAGCCCTTTCATCTCTGACATCAGGTATTTGTTAAGGAAACTTGTTTACTAATGAGTCAAAGGAGAGTGACAAGAACACCAAAATAGGCTTATGTTCACATGATCAAAGAAATTGTTATTGTCATTCTTATTCTCTTTGAAGATCCTGATATTCTTGAACACTTGTAGTTCAACATTGATATGCTTGTAATAATGGATCAAATCCTTTCCTAGGAAGTTGAAGATAATGAAATTTGGCAACTCCAATGTCACATGCTTGCAATGAAGGGAACAGCAGCCAATAGTGTCTGCCTCGTCTTTGCCTTTTTCATTTTCTGCAAAGTGAGTTTGTTAATGAAGTACATTGCAGTCACCCCCTGACAATCAGCCATGACTTTGGATTTCAAATCATGAGTGTAGTTTTGATGAATATGATCAACATGGTTCTAGATTAAGATGTCAAAATTTGCAACCATATGTCCTCTATATGAAATTTTACCTTGAGTTCCTGAGCCTTCTCAAACTTCTGCATGTTGCACCAGCTCTTAAGAGAGCTTCCAGCAGCAAGGAAGACATACTTGTGCTTACCGTTGACATTCTCTGTCCAATTAGCAAGCCAGATGATGGTATTGTCATGTGTCACAGCCTTGCATGTATCAGAGCATCCTTGCATATATTGATTGTGATGTCCTTGAGTCTTACTCAAAACTATCTCATCCATTAGCTGGATGATTTATGGAT
The DNA here is from genome assembly GCA_018857285.1 of Termitomyces sp. Mi166#008. Classification (NCBI taxonomy): domain Eukaryota; kingdom Fungi; phylum Basidiomycota; class Agaricomycetes; order Agaricales; family Lyophyllaceae; genus Termitomyces; species Termitomyces sp. Mi166#008. The sequence continues at coordinate 5,033 of JABAKA010008242.1, read as the reverse complement.
GTGAAATTGTCATGAACTTTGAGTGCTCCTTTCTTGGGATGATTACCTCAACCTCTAAAAAGACTGAGAGGCTCAACATGAAAATTACCAATTTTCTCCTTGTGTCCATCAAGAAGACAGGTTGTATACTTGGCCTCAAATTCATCCTTTTCTTTCTTTGCTTCTTTCTTCTCTTACAAAGACACAAGCTGTTTTGCTGGAAGAACATCTGAGAGCTGCTTGATTGGCAGAGTGGATGAGGGTCATGTCATTGACAGACCAGCTGAAGGATTCCTGTGCTTTGCAGAGCAATGGATAGGAAGGGGTGGATGGATATAAGGAGTTGGGATGGGCTGTGTCAATGGTGGATCACTCAGATGAAGGGTTGGGCCTATTGAGGTTGTTGTAGATGGTGGGCAGCTGAGGAAGGGGATGACAAGATCAAGATTTGGAAATATAGCACAGGCTGGGGGTCGAACTTGGAAACCATAGAATTTTCTTGAGTGATGAGGGGGAATGGAAGGGTTGTACATACACCAAAATGGTTCCTCTGCATCATTGGTTCCATGGCATGGGTGAAATGATTGTTACTGTCTGGATAAAATGAATATCAGACTGAAGACATTTATAAAAAGTGCTTACCCTGCATTACAATCTCCATGCTGTCGATGAGCATTGGAATATGAAGAATATTTGTTGCATGCAATGTTGGCCTCCTTCTTTTGCCACTTTATAGAAGTGATCAAGGAAAATGTTGAATTTGTTGTGAGTAGAGTCACCATCTACTCTGAGGCATTGCTGACATCAATATCGACTCTAACACCACTTCCTTCTTTGCTTTCTCCTCCTGCTCCCCAAGCCTGAGCCTGCCCCACTCATGCTCAACAACCCCACCACCTGGCCAACAAGTCATCACTATCAATCTGATCAGCCACCTTCTCTAGATACAAAAGGCAGTCAAGACATTCAAAAGTTAGTCTCCACAGGGAGGTGAGTTACAAGTGCATACTCACTCAGTCAGCAAGCTTCTCACAGGGAACTGACAGCCAGGAAGTGATAACAAAACCTCAGAAAAGAAATCTAGAGATATGGAAAAAAATTGCTTACAGTATGCAGGAGCACCATTGAAAACATGGTGAATTCATTGGCATTGAGTGTGGCATTCGAAATGTGGATCCTGAGTTCAGGGCAGAAACACACAATATTCTATAAAATCACCCAATTAACACCTGAGATATTACAACAAACCTTAATGAGAGCAAAAAGAATATCTGTACTAGGGGTTTGTTCATGCACTTTGTCAACTATCCATCTTTCCTGCTTCAATAATTTCATTCTGCTGAAAAGTGCTTCATCAACTTCTTGTGTAGCAGTTTATTTGTTGGATTTCATGCTTTGCCAGGTATTCTGGTCAGGGATGTTGTCACAGGGATGGCAATGCAATCTTGTGTGCTTCTGCATTACTTGCCAACTGTTGCCTCTAAGCTGCATTGACTGCAGCACCAGAGTTCTTTGATGACCAGCCTTCCTACCTTACTTTGCTCCAAGTCATGACCTCTGACGTGCTTGATGCTGGCACAAATGCAATGTTGCTGAGATGGAGGTCAACTAATGAGATACAGCAACACATTATGTTGCATAGCTGTTTCCTTATCAGTGTTTGATTCCAGATCAGTAGACATCACATCATCTGTATGGGGGCAAGATATAGGAGAATGGATTCAGGAATATTCAAAACTCACTATATATTCAGGACAAATACAGAAGAGGCAAGTGCCACATCCAACAATGAACAAAGGAATGTTCAGCCCAGTATTTGCAAACCATCAGACTGAAGGGCATGCTTGCTTCTCATAAAAAAAGATGTTAACATGAGATAAGTAAGATAAATGAATCAAGGTCTATGATACATTTTTGTTGGATGTCATACAATTAGTCTGTGTGAACTAGCTGGGTCATGTTATAGTACATTCAAGGTGCTGGGCTCATATGTTTGAGTAGAGGTGAGGAGTGGTGTGAATCCTGATATGTTGTGAGAGGCAGTGGGGGACAATCGGAGCATGATGAAAGTAATTGTAGAAGGTTTGGGTGTAGAAATGAGTGATGGCTGTTCCCAAATCCTCAGTGTCCTGTGCATGCCACTGCAGTTTGTCAACTTTAAGAATCTTGGGTTTTTCTCCAGGCCAATCCTGAACAACATGTTGCATCTGGAGTAGGTAAGTAGGTACCAGCATTGTTCCTCCTCATTGTAACATGCAATACCATGATTAGCCTCTGAAAGGAGAATAGAGAGAAGTTACTGCCCTAGAAAGCAGCTGGAGATAAGGTCTTGTCATTGGATAAGAAGATCACAATCAGAGTGGTGAATGTGCACATCCAAGATGAGGAACTTCTGATGAAAATTGAGCTCAGCTAGCTCCCACAAAATCTCTTCTAGATCTGTATCAACTAGCATTGCAAAAGGCTTGCCATTCCAAGACTCCTTCCCTCATATCACTTTGTCAATTGTAAGATAATCCACATGAAGGCATGTTTCTAGGAAATCTTTCAGCAACTCCAGTTGGCTCAAGTTTTTTGTTTTCTTATCATGATTTGTTTCTTTGGCCTGTTTGTCAGTTGACAAATGTGCAGATGAAGGTTACTCCAGCCAATCAAGACTGAGTATATCATGCCAGGCCTTTCTAAACCATGGGTTGAGCATCAGATTGCTCAAACATCAGCCAATAAATAAATGCATCTTGGTATCAGAGCCAACTACAAAGGGCAACATCATGCCACTCCTTCTTGAAGGTGATGAAGGAAGCCAGTTCTGGAAAAGCATAGCCAAAATCTGAACTGAGAATGTCCAGACCAACAAAGTTTGATTTTGACCGATTGACTTGAAGAAGGGCTTCATGCCAGGCTAGGATTGCTGGAGGGAGGATGGGGTCAATGGGGTCTTCAAACTTGTTATGGCCTTGTAGTGCATATAACTCAGATTTCTTCTTTGTTTGCTGTGCATCTTTGAGGAAGTAAGAACATAGCACTTGAAAAATACAACACCAGACTTACAGGGAGAGTATTAGAGAGCATGAGCTTAGGAATTACATTGAGCAGTCATGGGGGGCTCAACACAATGTTTGTTAAATGGGTTCACATATGCATGAAAAATATGTGCAAATCATTGTATAGAGTGGTATTTATGAGCTGATGTAGCTGGCCCTATATATATGAAAGCATACTTAACATTAAGGTTAAAGGTGATTGTTTTGTTAGGGATTATAGGAGTGACAATTTCTTTGATGCGTATCATGTGGAGTTCCATAAAGTCATGAATGAGGTAGACAGGGATACCAGCCCTATAAAAGTCCTCACATATACCAATATTATGGGTAAAACATCCCATGACCCTAGCAACTTTTTCTGTGTGAACTACCTTGCCTACTACTCAGGGTTGAAAGATATCCTGCCAATTGATCAATGCCCACAACTTCAGAAATGCTCTCTGAACTTTTTGTATGCATAGCCGCACTCTTTTGAAGGACATTAAGAGGCTTGGTAGATGTGCCAACAGAGTCATGATTGTTGTTGTGTGTTCTTGAAGAAGTATGATTGATTGCTACTCAGAGTAATTGAGCCTGTTCAACGGGTGGCAAACATGCAAGATGGAGATGGGCCACATAGGAAGGATCCAATTTCCCAAGACCTAAGAGAACAGAGCAGTCAAGGATGAACTCTTTGATGTCTAGCTGCCATCACATAATAGTGAGAGGATCATTCTCAGATTTGGGAGGGAGCCAGATAAGAGGAAGATGTGGGAGTGTTGCAATGTAAGGCTGGGGCCAAGAAAGCGAGTCATTATCTGCATAACAAAGATTATCACATAAATACACAGAACAATCCCCCACAAGGGGTGGATATGGAATAGTCTTAGCATTTGATGAAGTGACAATAAACTCCCCCTTATTAACTAGTGCAGCTGTCAGTCCATCATGAGCCTTGATATCTGAATGATAAGCAGACAAAGGATGAGTTGATGAGTTGCCAGAGATAACATATGTACACATACCAGTATCATTCCATTCTGAGCTCCAGTGCAACAATAGTAAGGGATTCTTGACGAGCTTCTCAGGTTAGTGCACTGAAGCCATATATCCTAGTAAATTGATCCTGCACCAGCTATTGACACTGAGACTTAGAGTTCTATAAAGACAGGTGAATAATCAAATTCAACCTGATGAGCTACCAAAGGTAAGGCTCAATAAAGAGATTGTAAGGAGGAACTGTAAGAAATCAGCAATATACATGAAGGCAGTAAAGGAACGACAAAGCACCAAGGAGGTGGAATTCAGAAGGAAAAGGATATTGATGAGGTCCCATGCTCAGGCCAAGTCATCATCAATGATCAATAATTAGTCAGCCATCAATTGTTCCAAATGAATTGGTTTGACAGCTCCTCAACTCTCAATTTGAGGGTCTAAATGACTTTTAACCTTTTCTTCTTTGACCTTAATTTTCAGACCCAGGCATTATCTTTCATTTTATAATTAGCTCAGTTGTATCAGTCACAGATATTTACTTGGTCATTGACATTCTGACCTCATACCAAACTCCCAGACTGATCATGATCTTGTATTAATGTACTCTGCTAAAAACTCCACATATAGTTATGATTTGTAAGTTTTTTTTTTTTTTAGATGCTTTCTTCTTCCCAACTACTGTGTTACTTCTAAATTTGCAGTTCTATGGGCTGTCTGCACATGTATTACTCTGTTGAGGAGTGTAGAAAGGCAAGGAATGCTAAGAGCTGATGAAGTTACCACAAGTATGTCTCATATAATCAGAGCTATCACACTACTCATCTGGTCAATGTTTCAAACATGAAGATGTTGTCAGTATCCATTGTCAAACCTAGAAGGTCAAGAGGGATTCATATGGCTCAAGCCCTTAGTGCATTGTTCATTTATTTACACATTTTCAGAAGAGCTCCTAAGTCATAGGTAGTTGAACCCGTGCGACTCAGGAAATGGGCCCACAAAGTCCATTCCAATCGAGTCCCAGGGTTTCAGTGGCAC
>JABAKA010008241.1:0-12174 GCA_018857285.1 Termitomyces sp. Mi166#008 | reverse complement strand
TTCCTATTCAGTCTCACATTGAATTCCTTTCTATTCAGTTTATTCACATGTGTCTCTATTCAGTTTTATCACATGGACTATCTACCTTCTAGTATATATATATCTAAGTAGATTCATCTGAAGTCCTCAGTTTCTAACTCAGGACTTCAGGTTAGTGTTTTACTTATCTTCAATACACTTAGTTTCTAACTCAGGACTTCAGCTTTAGTGACTATTCAGTCTCCTGTGCTTTGCCTGTTTCTATCACCCAATCCACACCTAGTTCTAATACTGAAGCAGGCTCTAGCTGCCAAAAAGAACCTAAAAACAGCGATGAGAAGTTGCCACCCAAAAACAAAGGAAAGAAGCAGATGAAGCCCACAGTAGAGGAAGTCCCTGAAGAGTCACTCCCTCCCATTCATCCTTATTCAGGAATTCCAGAGATTCAAGTTTCTGAACCCATGCCAAAGAATGTTGCCACCCCCAACAAATGACAGGAAGGCACCTATAAAACGTTGGTGCCAGTGGCTACAAAAGAACAGGAGTGGACAATCAAAGCATTCAATACTATCTGAGACCATAATATCATGATGACAGTAAGAGGAGCTCTTGCCATTTCACAGCCACTAAGAAATCATTTTCAAGAGATGGTAATGCCCAAATGAATTACTAACACCAACATAGTGACCATTTCAGAAATCCCTGACAACAGCAACAATGACACACTACCATATCCAGGAAAATCACCCCCAGGCACATATACTTTCCATTCCAATGCCAACACTCATAACTCCAGCATCATGAAGCTGACAGGCACATTTGGAGCAGTAGATCCTGTTGAGGCTTTTTACAGCCATTAGCCTCCAGAACACTGCGCTAGCCTATGCATTGCTAAGAACACCAATTCTCTTAGAGCTATTATGGCAGTTATCAATGGGAAAGAAGAAGTGGAATGTATAGTGGACAGTGGGTAAAGAGTGTCAATGTCAAAAGAAATCATGCACCAGTTGGGGCTGGTCTATGACCCTACTGTTGTGTTGAATATGCAAAGTGCCAATGGCACAGTTGACCAATCATGAGGCCTGGTGAGGAATGTCCCCTGCACCATAGCTGGCCTTACCCTATACCTCCAAGTACACTTATCAGTCAGCCTGCCTACAATATACTATTGGGTAAACCCTTTGATGTTCTCACTTGCAGCATTGTTAGGACACTATCAGCCAACAAGACAGTAATCATGATCACCAACCCAAATGGAGGTGACAGTTGTACTATTGCCATATTTGAGAGAGGATGTCACAAAAGAAAGTCACCTCTGCTGATGTTTTTTCCAACTGATAGTGAACAGCCAAAGTGTCCCTTTCATACCCACAGATAGTATGGAAGAAGAAGAAGCTGACAGTATAGCTTTTGCACTAGAATATGACCCTCAAACACAGGACATTTTGGTTAGTAGATTATATCTATCTTAACAAATCCATTTTTAAAAGTGATAATCTTGTAGATAGTGAATTACCTACCTTGGCACCAAGTGCAGACAATTCTGTGCTAGCATACTTATATCTCACCACTTCTGAAAATTTCAATTCCTATGTACAAGACAATGCTAAAAACAAAGACATTCTATTAGTTACCAAATCCCTAGTTCTTGGACACATTCCTTAGCAACAGTGCCAGCTCTCCCCTCACCACAATAAAAACAATTCTAGCTATGCATAAATGTCACTTTCTTCCAACGACTCTAGCAATGCTAACAGCCAATATTTTCAAAGCCAACATACCCAAATGCAAAGGAGTACAGATGAAGAAAAAGTATAAACTGGTCACTCTGAAAATGAAACTTGTGGCCAGTACAGTACCAGAAGATTTTCATGTCAAAAGAAATATAAAAGGCAATCCACTAGCTGACATGCCACTGCTGGATCCCAACCCTCCTCTATTTATACCAACAGGATGCTTTACAAAGGAGAGGAAAAATCAGTTCCTCAAAGAACATGACACAGGATTTCTTCATGCCAATGAGCCTAAACATCTTAGTAGATTTGGTCACTAAACAAAGCCAAGCCTTTTCCTGGGAGTGGAAGAAAAAGGATATTTCAAACCAGAGTATTTTCTGTCAATTATCTTCCTGACAATTCTGCATATTCCCTAGCAAGAACATAACCAACAAATTCCACCCATGCTTAAATATGAAATCTGTGATATCATTCATGACAAAATAAATGCAGGAGTTTATGAACCTTCAAATTCCTTGTATTGGTTGCGACGGTTTTGTGTTCTAAAGAAGAATGGAAAGCTATGTATAGTCCATAGCCTAGAGCCACTAAACAAAGTCACTATACACCATTCAGGAGTGCTGCCATTTCCAGACCATGTTGCTGAATCATTCACAGGCAGAATCTGTGGCACCACCTTGGATCTCTATGTTGGCTATGACAAATGCTTGATCCATCCCTCCTCATGCAATTTAATGACCTTTCAAACTCCCTATAAAGCCCTTTGCTTAGTAACCTTGCCAATAGGCTGGTGTAATTTAGTACCAATCTTCCATGACGACGTTGTCTTCATTTTAAAACCCAAAATACCCCTTCATGTCTTATCATTTATTGACAATGTGGGCATCAAAGGCCCAAAAGACTGGAAACTGGTTAATGGAGTTCCTGCCACCCATTCTAAAAATCCAAACATAATGCTAGTGCTATGGGAATTTTTTCAGGTCTTAAATTGAGTCCTACAATGCATGAAATACTCTGGTGAAACCTTTTCAGGTCATAAGCTTGTCCTCTGCACAGAAAAGTTCAAAATTCTAGGTTACATATGGACTTAACACTTCTTGAATGTTGGGGCATTTGCAATAACATTAGCAAAGTCTGTGCATTTCTGGGTACTCTTGGTGTTCTACACATTTTTATTAAGAATTTTTCACAGAGCCCACCATACACAAAAACTTACACACAAGGATATTTCCTTTGAATTTGGGGAGTTGCAGATAGCCACCCAAAAAGACCTAGTGCAAGCACTAAAAGAGGCAGAACCTCTAGTTCCACTGGTTTACACGTCTCTCGATCCTATTGTCTTAGCTGTTGACACTTCATACATCACAATTGGCTACTTCCTATGCCAAGTCACCAACAAAAATGATGGATAGTAGCCATCTTGATGTTTCACTTTGAACTAGTTCACGTCAAAGGAGTATTCCACAGTCCTGATGGTTTATCTTGCCACCCATGCCAGCCTGATGACCCAGATCCAGATGATAGCAACAACAAACTCTATGAAAATTGGGTAGACAGAATGTATGGTTTCATGCACCTTATCCAGCTGCTTCCTCCTTTTATATGTTTAAACATGCCTAAAAATGTTTTGCTCCCTGCCCTAATTCCCTATAACCTTGAACCAAAGCTGACAATATTACAATTTACTAGTGCCAGAATCCTAGTGACAGGAGAAGCAGATGATAGTGATGAGGAGCCCAAACAACATCAGATGATCTGAAGAGCCAGAAGAGCTTCACAATGACAACCAAACATTAACATATATATAATATGATTCCATGGAGCACTAAGGCTAAAGCTGAAGAAAAGCATCTAGAAAAAGTAAAACAATGGCTAAATGACATGAAAAGACCAGTCAATTTGGATGATAAAGAATATTCAAAGTTCATAAACTATGCAATGAATTTCTTTTCCAATCATGGTCATCTATCAAAACAAAACCATGCTGGAGCCCACAAATTAGTTGCTGACTCAGACAGCTGCATACAAATTCTAAAGCAGACACATGATGGCTTGGGACATAGAGGTCTCTTTGCCACATGCGTGGCTCTACTAGAAAGGTTTTGGTGGCCCAAGGTTGCAGCTGACATAGCATGGTATATTAGGATGTGCTATTTATGCCAAATTCATCAGACAACAAAAGTACTCATCCTGCCTACTGTTGCCATTCCCACACCACTCTTTAGCAAAATATATGTCAACACAATGTTCATGCCGCCATCCAGGCACTACAAGTATATCATCCAGAGAAGATGCTCCTGGAGCCATTGGCCTGAATTCAGAATGCTTCATCATGAAAATACAGAAGCAATTGCCAAGTGATTGTTTGAGGATGTCATCTGCTGATGGAGAACGCTATGCAAAATAGTTACAGATAATGGCACACCAATCATCAAAGCTGCAGCCTACCTCATTAAGCAATACAATATCAACCAAATCCAAATCTCTGGGTATAATAAGCGTGCCAACAGCCTAGTAGAAAGACCTCACTTTGATGTATGCCAAGCCTTAATCAAAGCAGCTGATGGAGACGAGTCATGCTGGAGTAACTCTGTCTACTCAGCCTTCTGGTCTGAGCAGGTTACAGTTAGATGATGCATGGGGTGTTCTCTGTACTATGCCACTACTGACACTCATCCTCTCTTGCCAACCAATATCATTGAGGCAACATATCTACAACTCCCTCCCAACTCAATTCTATCAACTACCAACCTCATAACATGACAAGCTATAGCGCTCCAACACAGACGAGTGCAGCTAGCAAAGCTACACAATGTTGTTTTTGTGGCAAGAAGAAAAGCTGCCCTATGTTTCAAAAGAGATTTTGCTGCAACAATCTATGACTTCAATTTCAAAAGAGGAGCACTAGTACTCCTATGAAACACCAAAATTGAAGTTACTCATAACCAAAAAATGAAACTCAGATACTTGGGGCCCCTAGTTGTTATTTCCCAAAACAAAGGAGGTGCCTATACATTATGCAAACTTGATGGTGCAGTACTACATCGGCCTGTAGCCAGCTGCTTTCAGGTTACTACCATATTTTCCATGAGAACACATTCAAATACCTGACGATTTTTCTGACATTGATACTAATTGCCTATAAGAAATGGAGGAAACAGAACTCCTAGATGACAAAAATCTTGCTGAACAAGTTGACTGAAAAATAAAGAATAAAAAGCTAAAAAGTTAAAAAGAATAAAAGACAAAAACAAAAACAGTACAGTACAAAAAGTTTCTTGCTGACAGTGCCAATGACAATGGTGTCTATGTTTCATTTTGACTAGTGTAAATATTGTCTGAAAGCTGCAGCATTTCTATGTTGTGCAGCTGTAGAAACTTAGCACTATGATGATTTATTGAGCATTAATGCTTCAAAGCTGAAGTTTTTGATATCACACCTAGCTAACAGTGCCAGTACTCTTACAAAATCTTAAAAAAAAGATTCACAAAAAAAAGCAGTTACCAAGAAAATCAAGCTGTAGTTATAGTAAAACTAGAAATACAGTATGTAGAACAAAGCCAACAAATAGGGCAACTAGTGGGGGTAAATGACAGGGAAACCACAAAGAATAGGAAGAATAGGAAGGTCCTTGGTATCAGAAAATTCCCCAAGTTCCACGTTATTTGTTTCATGCCAATCCATCACCAAATCACAGTCACAAAGGTACAGTGCCAAGGCATTGTGTTGACATGTAGCCCACTGCAATTCCTGACATATCAACTCAAAATGCTTCTAACCTCCTCCAACATTCCAGCTGCCTCTTCATACTGTCCACACACAATTTTGCCATTGTTCAACACTAGGATGGTTTTGCTGAAATTGAATAGGGACCTGTAGACCTGTTGGCAAGAAGGGAATGTGTTTCCTGGTGCAAGATAATATAAAGAAGAGCATCTTATTTGGTTTTGTCAACTAGGAAAATAGTTAAAAAGAAGAATTGAACAAGTACAAAGACCCACTGGTGCCAGCTATGTCGTCAGTTACTGTCACTTTTGTTAGCACTGTTGGCCATGTCTCTTTAGGGTGCAATGTCTTCAAAATTTTCACATCTAAACTACCACTATCAATGTCCATGGCAGCATTGTTGTCATTGTTGCTATTGTCATCATTGTCTTTGCCACCTTCACCATCATCCTCATTGTTATTGCTGCCTTTGTCATTATCATTTTCATTGCCAGTATCTTCTTCACTTTGCAATGTTTCTTGGGTCACAGTGCTAGCAACTTTGCCTGCTGAAACCTCTGTCACCTGGTTGATAATTAGCGCACCACTCTCTTTTGTACTCACCAACTTGAATTGCTTTACCATAAAAGAGTCCTTAAAGACAGAACCACCCTTTATGAGGCTTTTGACAGGTGCAGGTTTGGGCACAGGCATGGTGGCAGTAGGCTTAGGCGCTGAACTTGGAACTATTTGTGCAGTGGAAGGACCAGCCACTAGTGTAGCTGAGGCAATGATTGGCTTGGAAACAGATTTTGGCATGCCAGGAATAAGGACTATGGGCTTTAAAGTTTGATGCAAAGGTCCTGCTACAGGCATCTTGGGCACCACCTTTGCCTGCAACTCCATAATCTCCTTTCCCTTGCTCATGCCAATTGGCTCTTTGACATGTTTGTGCTTAATCTTCTTTATTACATGAACTCTTTCCTCCTCTTCCTTGCTGCTATCACTGTCCACAACCTCTTTTGATTTAAAAGCTTGCTTAGTGCCTGTCTGCTCCAAATTGGCTATCAAAGCTTTGGCCCTTCTCTTTCTTTTGAAACCCTCCAAAATGAAAGATTGTGATAGTTTACCTTGCCACTCAAAGAAAGCTTTTGCTGCCTGTACTAGTTTGATGTGCTTAGGCTATGAGGAGTGCCTCCACAGTAGGACATTTCTTCTGCATTCTAATGCCCACACTATTATAAAGACAGCCTTTTGATTTGTGATAGCAGTGCCAGCAAGGACACTTGCCAGTTGGGTATCAACATTATTCAGCCAAGTTGTCAGCAATGCATAGATCACACTAAACCAAAGTCAGAAAATTGCCAACAAAAGAAAAATGAACATGTATAGTGCCATATTTTCCAGCTCCTCCCTGAACTTTTGAGTTGCCTCATCTTCCTCATCATCATCTTCTTCCATTGCTTTTGCTTTGCCTTTATCCTTGCTGCAAGGAGGTGCCTGTCAGGAAGGCTGTTCTTGAGTAGGCAACAAGGTGCTAGAACTAAAAAGTTGAACCAAAGAAATAAAAAGTGGCAATCGGCAATACTTATGCAGCATGTACCTCCTCCTGTTCTTGAAGAGACAATTCTAAATGTAACTAGATTCAAAAATAAGGATAGCTGCTGAAGTAAGTGTAGGGTTAGCTTATCTGCTCAATGGTACTAATTGAATGCTCCCATCAGTAAGAGCTGGTGCCAACAACAAAGAAAAATGCACTCACCACAGTTCATTTGAACTCAGCACACCACAGCGCCTTGCTTATTCAAACTCCACAAGTTGACACACAATTGGCAAACTTCAGCCCTATGCCTCCACTTCATAGAATTCAAGTTCAACAAGTGCCAGTCATCCAATAATCCTTTCAAAAGACCAAACACTGTCTCATGAAGTGGTGCAAGCATTGCCAATCCTTGAGCCTTGTTGAAAACAGTGTCAGTAGCAATGATGAAATCTTGGGTGGCACATTTGTGTTCCAGAAGGCTAGCACCAGCAGAAATCTTGAGAAGGGAAATCTTGGTAACCATCTAGGGTGACAGCAAAAGTCAGCCAGAAGCGTGATGATCAAGTGAAAGGCAATCAGGTGTACCTCAATCAATCAGTATAACAAGGGACTGCAGGTGTTTAGCAGGAAAAAAATACTGGAGTTGAAGGCCATAAACTTGGGCACCTATATAGGTGATGGTTTCTAAAATTGAAGTTCACTGCTAATTTACAAAAAGAATTGTGCCATGTATGAAGATCAGAAGATCAACTCCAGAAGCTTGATTGATTGACTGGGGACAGTCAAATTTCAAAAAGGGGGTAGAATAATAAGCCTCAAAAGTTCTAATTGTAAATAGTTATTAATTTCAAATTTTTCTTGTTTTTTTAATGTAATCTGACAGGTCATGTGACTCAACACATGATGACACATGACTTGATAAAATCACAAAAATTACATCCAGTAGTCATAGTTTGGAACATTCTTTCTTGGAAAAAGAGTAGTATAGAGAAAAACTGTCTAAAAAGAGGCTTACTATGACCTCATAGACTCCACTTGGCAGCATAAATGTTCCCATAATATCAGAATAAGAAGGAATTAGTACATATTTAGGATAGTAGAAGAAGAGAAAAGCTTACCAATTACTCCACCTAGTAGTATATAAGTTGTACCAACAGTAGAGAAAATAACAATGTTTTATGAGAGGAATTCACCCTCACACTACATTTCTACACTCTATGCTTTAAATTGCCCTTACACAGTGAGTTGGCAGCTATCACTAGTGCCATCTCTGCCAAATCTTTCTATGTTTTAAGTCTATGTTGCTTTCAGTAGGCAATCTACATGGTAAGCAATCATTGCCAAGCACTTACATTGTCTTTGTAGTATTTTTACATGCCTTTTAAGGCATAGTTTAGCCAACAGAGGCACAGGGCAGTGCTATCACCCCTCCCCTCCTTCAGCCACTGCTGCCTCTGCTGCAAATCAGCTAACCTGGTTGGAACTCATGCAAATCCTCTTCTCCACGATACCTACCCTCCTTTTCAAGTGCATGACACAGTTGGCAAAATCGTTTGCAACAACTGTCACCAAGATCATTGGCAACAACTGTCAGCAAAAAGCATTGGCAACACAAGTCAGCAAGAACATCGCCAAGACTGACTTCCAAGAGAGTAGTTTAGCATCTTAGAGGTTTTCTCAGGCACACCTACTTCTAAATCCCACTATTCCCTCTCATCTAGCAGTTCTATTATAGTCTCTTTACAAACCCAGTAGCTTACTTAGCTAAAAAGCAATCCCTACTTGCTTACAAGTTGAATCTTTAGGAACCTAAGTAGCCTACAATCTATATACATTCTTTGATAGGTTGTTTGTGTCTTGGAACAAGAGCTCATGTAGATCTCTCTCTTTCTAGCATACATCTAGGCAACTGAGCATGCTATCACCACTGCCCAGAGATCTGGGAGGTGGTCTAAGAAGAGAGTGCTACCTGAACTACCTGTGTTGTCCATGCTGAAGGGAGAAAAACCATATGCTGAGCTGTATTGCAAAAGGGGAGGTGCCCCCAAGCCTTGTGGAGCAGCACCAAGCTCAAGACCATTGATCAGATTGAATCCTTGGTCCTGAGAGACCTAAGCTGAAACCAGTTGTAAGTCAAGAGATGTGGTGTTGTCAGTTAGGCCAGTGGGTGGTGGTGGTGGCTTGAAGAGGGGGCAGGATCTCTTCAGAGTGGCTCAGTGAAGCAAGTATGGGTTTGGGTTGGAAGCAATGGTGGTGGAGAATCTTGGAGATCCAAGTGCGAAGGTTTTTCACATTGGAAATTCATATGGGGAGGCCAATCTCATTTGAACTCAGAGTGGGCCTGCTCTAGAGCTGTGCCAATGTCAGGGTCATTAATGTAGCTCAGTATATGTTCAGAGTGGGCATCTTCCTCAACAGGCATAGAGGGTGTCTGTAAGGTGGAGTGTCATGGAGGGAGTACAGAAATAGGGGGTGCACTCAGAGGTTGATCCCAAGTTCAAAATGGACAGGTAACCGGCACCAAGTTTAATCAGGGTTATGCTGAGAGGCCTACTTCATGCACTGCTGCTTGTTCAAAGAGTTCTCCAGAGGGGTTGAGACCTTAGAGAAGGGTTGAAGGCTGCTTCCAGGTTATTCCAATGTCAATTGTTCAAATTAGTGGTAGTGGGTTTCTGATGTTAGGGGCATGGCAGGCCATGGGTGTTTCCTTCTAAGCATAAAAGGAGTATGCAGCATTGGTCAGATTTCCAAACTTACCCAGTGAGGAGGAAACATGGATCTCAGCAACTAGATCATGCAACTCATCATCCAGCAAGGCATCACTCTGTAGAAGTCTAAGCTGATGCAGTGAGAGATCTCCTTGCTCATAGAGTTCAGAGAATGTCAAGATGCAATCAGCCCAGACCTCTGCAGTGGCCTCTGATGCAGGGCACCCCAGGTTTCTAAAGAACTCCTGGGTTCTTGAGGAGATTGTTTCTCATGAGAGATGGAGCTCCTTTAAGATCTTATCACGTTGCCAAGAATATTCCATCCATTGTTCTGCATGCTGGAGCAAGGAGTCACCATCACCCAGAAATATTTTTTCTTGTTCCAAAGGAGTTGAGGGGTGTAAACAGCTGGTTCTGCCACTAGAACCTGATGGTGAGGCTGGTGGGCAACAAAGGTAGTGGAAGGCTGAAAGCTGTTCCATCCACTTGAGTACACTGATCCTGCCACAGGCAGAGCAGTGCTGGCAAGTGCTGGAGCAGTTCACACCTGGTTTAGAACCTCAGGCAGCACTCCAGTATAGGTGCAAGGATCCAAACCTTGTACAGGAGGAGGTGCCAGAGAGCACCAGTCAATGCCAGGACCTCGACTGATCAAAGGTCCCAGCAAGTACCCAGTTTGATCTGTCAGCCAGTAGCAAGTCAGAGAATACAGTGCGACAGGTATGACAGGCTGCTGCTGGCTTGGAGGAGTGATAGAATTGTTGGCTGGGTTTGGGAAAATGAGGTGGCTGTACTGATCAACTATGTAGGTCATTATTGGCCAGTGGTTTTGAGTATAAGTTGCCATTCGAGCTAGCCAATGAGTGGGGGGAGTCTCGATATTATGTCAAGGAGCTCTCACCTAGAGCAATAACTCACTAGTCAGAGAGATCTGCAAACTGGCATGTAGAACTATGGGGCACCGAAGTAGTCTTAGTTGGTAAGAATGCAAGATGCACTGAGAAGTTGGAATTGGGATGTTGATGATGCAAAGTCTAACAAGAGAAAGATTGATCAGAGAACTTAGAGCAGTGTCGGTGAGTGAAAATAAAGAACAGAGTAGATTGAAAAGAACAAGTGGACTAGTATGACAATAGAAAAGTAGAACAGACTTGGACAAAAGCATTGGCAATATTGAGACTAAGGACTCACTACCATGGTATGAAGGTTCAAGTACTACAGCAGAACAGAACACCAGAATATCGTCAAGCATTAGTCTTCTGGCAACTGTGTCTAGTTCATTGGCTAGATTGGCTGGTCTGGGAGATCCTATGGGTGATGCAAGGTGGATATGGGATGGAAGAATGATTTAAACATGGCAAAAATATTGCTTGTAAGTGGATTCTTTGATGGTTGGCTGCTGATGAAACCCTTGTGGTGGGCTCCAAAATAATAGTGTGCTTGGTTGCCTAGATGTGTGCTAAAAAGAGAGAAATCTATATGAGCTCTCATTCCAAGACACAAACAATCTATCAAAGAATGTAGGCAATGTAGAAATTGCTTTTAGCTAATTAATCTACTGGGTTTGTAAAGAGACTATAATAGAACTGCTAGATGAGAGGGAATAGTGGGAGCCAGAAGTAGGTGTGCCTGAGGAAACCTCTAAGGTGCTAAACTTCTCTCTTTGAAGTCAGTCTTGGCAATGTTCTTGCCAACTGGTGTTGTCGATGCTTCTTGCTGACAGTTGTTGCCAACAATTTTGCCAACTGTGTCATGTGACTTGAATAGGAGGGAAGGTACCCTAGATAAGGTGGCAGTGGTGTTGGCTTTGTGCAACTTTGGTATGCAGGTAGACACTCTTGGACAGGAGAATTTGCAGGGATCCTGACTGGGTTAGCTGCAGAGTAGCAGTGGCAGCAGTGGCAGAAGGAGGGGAGGGGTGGTAGTGCTGCTCTGTACCTTCTTGGCTAAACTATGTCTTTGAACAAAAGGGTTGGCAATATCAAGACTAAGGACTGATTACCATAGTATGAAGGTTTAAGTACTACAGCAGAACAAAACACTGAAACAATGTCAGTGGGGGTCAAGGGGGGTGCTGAGACATGCAGTGCAGAACTGTATGGTTGGTTTGCAGATAGTCAGATGTGAGGGTGAGCTGCAATGAGCTATTGTGGCATTTTCAGAGATGTTGTCTTAAAAGGAGCATTGGAGATGTGGATCAGGTCAGTGATACAAGTGGCTGATGCATAAGGCATGTTGGGACATGTCAGTGATGGTGGGGAGGGTGCATAGCAGGGAAGTTGCACAAGATGATGAGGCAAAAATGATGGGCTGTGATACTCATATGCTGAGTACAATTTATGACTACTTAATGCAATTGATGGATTTTTGGTTTTTGCCAGTCATATGACATCATGTGACAAATCATGTGACCTGTCACATTGCAAAAAAAAAAAAAAAAAAAAAAAAAAAAAAAAAAAAAAAAAAAAAAAAAAAAAAAAAAAAAAAAAAAAAAAAAAAAAA